>JAPKLW010007605.1:0-14744 GCA_026898455.1 Plectranthus barbatus | reverse complement strand
ATTATTTTATGTTGCCATAAATTATGTCACCCAAAATTCCATCATAATTTAATATGATTCTTGGAATTTATAGACACAATTTAAAACATAAAATAAATCACATAAGACATGCTCAATAATTTAAAAATTACAACATGCTTATGACAGTAAATAATTAAAGCAAGTAAACATGCTTTCCTATTATTTACTAGTGCGCACACAATAAATCACATCATAACGAGAAATAATTAAATAAACAAATAAAATTTCTCGTGGCCCCTCAGATGCGATTACAACTGAAATAAAATAAACCTATCTATTACAAGACTTTTATTTCATTACAGATCTTCAAACTGGGCCTCCGTCTGACTTGAAATCTGATTTGAACTGATTTAACAGCAATTGGGCTTCAAATTAGGGTTTCTGGCCCAAATAGCAGCCAAACCCTAATTTTTCAGACTGTGGGCCGCCTCCGGGCTGAGAAGCCCGATTTCAGGCCCGTGTGAGCAAAACCCTAGGGTTTGGAAAACCCTAGCCGCCACAGCAGCTTTGCAGCCGCCGCCACCCACCTCTTCCGGCGCCGCCACCGCCGGAGCACGCGCAGCCCACGCCCCCGCTCAGCCGCAGCCGCCATTCCGGCGCCACCCCGCCGGAGCACGTCGGCAGCCTCAGTCGCAGCTACCGCGTGGGAACAGCAAACGCAGTTGGGCTGCGCAGCCTCCCGCCGCCGCGCACGGCTCAGCCTCGGCACGCGCCTGCGCACGGCCGTTGCCCGCGACGCTGCACACGCCACGATCCAGTCCAGCCACCACCGCAGCCACCGGCAAATACAGCAGCAACATGCCGCGCGCGGCCCCTGTTGCTTCGCCTTGCTCGTGCAGCCCAGCCACCGTCGCTGTCCACGGCAACTCGAGACAACCCACGTCGCACGCCAGTCGCCGGGGAGAGACTCGCGCAGCAACCATGAAATCCGGGCGCGGCCCAGCCACGGGGAGGACCCGCCGCCGCCACTCGCAGGTTGCCTGCGCCGCGAGCCCGTGTGTCGTCCAGTCTGGACCGCCGCGCGCAGGAGACGCCTACCGGACCTGGGAGCTTCGTGTGCAACAGCCCTGAACAATGGGTGCGGCCCAGCCGCAGGGGAAATCCCTTGCCGCCGTCACCCATGCCGCTGCCGCCGCCGCCGGCGGCGCAGCCGCCGGCGAGTCATGGTGGTGAAGGAGGCTGAACCCTAGGCCCTTGATATCACACGTGTGTTTTTCGTTCTTCATCTTCTCTTCTCGTTCTTAATTTCTCCAAAAATTTACAGATTTGAAAGTACAAGAAAATACAAAAATAGATCTACAATCTATTACAATTATTTTCCTATCAAATCTAACCACGGATTTTCTCGTGGTGAAAAACAGATCCAAAAACGAGAAGACCACGAGAACAAAACATTCAAACAATTCAAATCCATCCATGAACATACATATTCATTTAATCTCAATCTATTCAAGATAGAGCCTAAGAACATTGAACCTGGCTCTGATACCAGTTGTAGGGTTTGAGTCTACGACGGGCAATATTAATTGCCATTAAACTTGCCAAGGATCGTTCTTAGGATACCAGGAATAAATACAATTAAATGAACCATGCGAAAGCCTATGCATGCTCCTACAAATTAAATTGCATAGGATGGATATAGAATTATACCTTGTTTCACCGTTTGATCCACAGGACAGATCGGAGAATGATAACGGTGAAAAACCTATTCAGATCTGAAGCGGAATATGGAACTTTTGAATCTCTTCTCTTGTTCCTACAGATCTGATCTTCTGATCTGTATCCCTTGCTCCTTGGAAATCTGGTGAGGATTATTCTACCAAGTTAAATCCGAGCTGGAGAAGTCGATCAATCTTCTCCCCTTCGGATCCAGCGCCGCCGCCTCTCTCTCTGTCAGTGTGGAAACCCTAATTTTTCAACTGACGGCTACTGAAAAGTGTACACACAGAATTGTGTTGATCCAATAGAGAGGGGGGTATTTATAGTGTTAGGGTTTATGAAACCCTAACCCTAATGGGCTGAGAGCAGTTAATGGGCCAGACCAGGGATCAGATGCAAATAATAAAGTGGGCCCTCTTTTATTAATTAATTCTCTCATGTCCAACCCAGAACATTTAATTAATTAATAAAGTATTGTTTTAACCTTCACCACGGTAACAATACTGACTCGCCCCTTTATTACCACGTTATTAGGAACGGGTTGCACCAAACTAACTTGATCCACATATTTAAGGTTTCAGACATTCATTAATTAATTTGGCTTATGACAATCAGCCACAATTAATTAATTTCTTATTTCCTGAATAACACCACTCACCTTTTATCACTTATGCCTGAATTAAATAATTCAACCTGCAGGGTTTAGCATAATGAACCTTTGTGAGCTCATCAGGGAATGTCACCATCCTGAACGGATATGTTACCATACATCCAGACTAAGCAGACCCCACACAAATTGCCAACACCCAAAATACGGGCATAAGGGTACATGTAAGACCCGCCACCATGGTAAATCAAAGTGCAGTCAATCTGTGTGTGCCCCTTATCCTTCAGTACGATTTAAGATCACAGAGAGTATGTTAGGGATCTGGCTCGTTCATATGTCAATGAGAACAGCGCATCCCACTGTTGATCCCATCAATACATAAATATGTACCGACACATCAAGTAGCCAGGATAAGCCCACTTATGAACTGATGTGCCGCAGCTTAAACCGACAGCCTATCCAGGGACCCTCTCAGCTGTGATACTGTTTATATCTTGCTAGGTCAAACGAGCCATATGATCCTGCTGTGGTTACACCACATGGCCATCCCTATCGGCGAGATAATAGGATATTATAGTTCGTCGTATGATTGTTCTATCAGACAGCGAGCATTGTTGCGGATACATACATGAATACCAGTGTACGAAACACTTAATCATATATGCTTTCAGTATACAATCCCAACAGTATTGTACTCTACCGTATCAGACTAGATAGATCTATTGAGCGAGAGAAAGGGAGAAAACTATATTCTTAACTATTGATTGGGATCCCTATTCATTCCTAGATTCCCGTCACTACAGATTGATTGTCCCTACCTAACTACATGGTAGTGGTCTAGGGAGCGCAATTGTTGTCCCTTTCAAAACCCTTTCAAATTTCTGTCTACTTAGACAACAAACCGAAAGCAAATGATTCAGTATATGAGATGTTCGCTTCTACAATCTCCGTGGGATTGATAATATTAACTTGTCACTATTCTATAAAAAATAATTATAAAAATTAGTGATCAACGGTCATGGAATCTGCATTTTGATGAAGTGATTAAATCCTATGGATTATCACAATGCTCAAATGAGAGTTGCGTGTACCGTCTATGTGTCAGCGGAAGCATGGTGTTTCTTGCACTTTATGTAGATGATATTCTCCTATTTGGCGACAATGTGGAAGTATTGTCGGGCATAAAGGGGTGGTTATCCGAGCAGTTTCATATGAAGGACCTTGGGGAGGCAGGATACATCCTAGGGGTAAAAGTATTGTGGGAGCGCAATAAGAGGATGCCGACCTTGTCTCAAGGATCATATGTGGATATTTGAAAAGGACTAGAGATTATTGTTTCGTCTATCAGTGTGAGGAGTTGTGCCCTGTGGGTTATACTGATTCGGATTTCCAGGCAGACCGAGACGAAAAGAAGTCTACCTCTCGCTATGTGTTTACATTGGGAGGTGGGGCCATATCATGGAGAAGTGCAAAGCAGAAGTGCATTGCAGACTCCACCATGGAAGCAGAATATGTGGCAGCTTCTGAAGCTTCGAAAGAAGCAGTATGGTTTCGAAACTTCCTTCTGGAGTTGGACGTGATTCCTAAGCTGCCCAAGACAATCACGATATACTGTGATAATTCGGGAGCTGTGGCTAATACAAAGGAACCACGAACTCACAGAGCAACAAAACACATTGAAAGGAAGTACCATATTATACGAGAAATCGTAGCAAGGGGTGATGTGCTAGTAGAGAAGAGTGATACAAGAAATAATCTAGCGGATCCATTCACAAAGGCTCTGCCTCAGAAGGTCTACGAGATGCATGTACGTAACCTTGGGCTGAGGGCAAAGCTATCCACGTAGAATGTTTGATGTAATAGCTAGATTAGTTTAGACGCTTTAGACTCTGGAAAGCACCTGTATAATGCTTTGAGTATAAGTGGGAGATTGATGGATTTGTATACTGAAAGCATTATGATTGGTATATTATGTACAAGGTCGATTGGTTAATATACTGAGAATCATAAATGTTGTATGTTCATCTCCTGTCTGAATTAACAAACATGTGTCGCAAACGCAATTATCCTCTTATCTCGTTGATAGGGAGATCATACGGTGTGTAGAAGATCAAGGAAGATCGTATGGATCGTTTGACCTAGCGAGATATAAATATTTATCACAGCTGAGACAGTTCCAGGATAAACTGTCGGTGTAGGCTGCAGCATACGCAGCAGTAAGCATCTTATCTTGGATGGCTTGGTATGCTGGTGTGGGGCACACATTGATAAGGACCTAAGTCGAGATCGATTCTTTTATCTGACATTAAAAGAATCTAGATCTCTATGGCTTGACGAGATCCTAAGCCTACATGAAGGTACAAAAGTATATGCAGATTGTGTATTACTTTGAGTTGCAGTGAAAGGCTCTAGTTGAGCTTGTATATCTGTATCATGGGTAATAGCAATTTGTGTATGACTGTCTGGTACTGGAACTAGGTAACCACATCTAGTATAGGATGGTGACATTCCCTGAATAGCTCAAAAGGTTCGTTATGCTAAGTCATGCAGGCTGATTAAGTTCAACCATAAGTGAAAAGGTTTGAGTGGATTGATTCAGGAATATAAGATTTTAATTAATTAAATAGCTTTTTAGAGCTTAAATTAATTAACGAATGTCTGTAACCTTAAGTGTGGGGATATACCGAGCCCATGCAACCCGTACCTCAAAACGTGGTAGTAAATAGGTAGGACAGTATTGATTCTCTGGTGGAATGAATCAATATTAATTAATTAATTTTATTCTCGGTTGAATATGGGAATTAATTAACTGATAGGCCTTATCCCTGGTCTGGCCCATGAAACTCAAGCCCAATAGAAATCCAGTATTTTCCTATAAATAGGTCTCAGTTCCTCAGATCTCAATACACCACAAGATCATAAGTTGCACACAACAAACCAGGTTTTGGGAGCTGTGGTGATCGACTAGATCTGAGAACGAGGAGGAAATTCTGCTTCTCAACCGGGCAAGGGATCTAATAGAGAATCTTCACCAGATTTTCAGATCGAGTTGGGATACAGATCAAAAGATCAAATCAGGAGGATTTTTCTTCTTCTCTCTCTCCTTGATTTTTGAAAATAACTATTTTATTTTCTTAAGATTTATTTCCTGAATCTGTTAGGAATTAAATCTTTATGCGTGGGAAAGATCAAAGGGAATCTCCGCGCACTCGTTCTTCAGAGTTCGTCAATCCAGGTGTTCCGCATAAACCTTCTTATGCATAATAATATAGGAGCATGCTAGGATTATTCATAGGCATAGCAATTTATTTTGATATTCCAATTAACGATCTTTGGCAAACGGACTTCGTGATTCAGTTCACTAAACCCTAAACCCTAAACCCTAAACCCTAAACCCTAAACCCTGTCCTCGAGAACCTTGTCCTATAGAAATGCTCTGTGATCAACGATCACCTCTATGTCTGACAGGACGTACAGGATTCTCTGGTAGTCGGAAGTTAACACTTAGGGACTCCTCCAACTGAGAAGAAGTAAAGTAGAAAAGCTCTTGTTCAATCGGAACTGGGATTAGGTTGGCGAAAACTTGAATCTACAATAAAACAAAATATAGTTACAAAAATTATTAGTTCACAAATAAGTAATGTAGATGCATGCATACATGTTCACGAGCAAAGAATGTGATCCAATCAACCGTAGTTGGCCTTGTAAACTTTCATTTCATAAATCGGGGAATTAGAGATGGATGCTCCAAAATGGCACAACTACCACCCAAATCCGAAATAGCCTCATAGGCCCAAACCTACAAAATATTTCTTTGAATTATAACTTATAAACTTACAATATTTAATAAATACAGTAAAAAAAATGCCTGCAGAATCCAAATAGGACAGCCCAAATGAAGAGTCCCTTTTGCTTCTATCCTCGTGTGAGCTTGCTCTAAATAGTATGTTAAGGACTTATACGCGTATGCCCCCCACAGAAATTGGTTCCAACTAGCCCGATTCTCTACCAAAATGAAGACCCAACTCTCGATCTTACGTTTTTTAGAAAACCCTAACACAAAGCTCCACATGGCTAATATATTGGCTACTCTCAAATACAGATCATGATTATTCAGGTGAACTACGCGCCTTAAATATGCGTAATAAGTCCTTAGCTGTGACAGATTTACCACCACAGAACAACCTATACACCTACGAATCAGAAGAATCATGATCAACACATGGATCAAAATCAGTGGGTCCAAATGTCAAACCGGTCACTAGTGCAAACTCACCCACCCCTAAAGAAATAGTCTGCCCACCAATATGAAACCATAAAGCTTTTGGGTCAGGACTCCTAATTTGGTAACTTAACAGTTGCAGTAATGGCTGTGAGGCACTAGGTCCATTTTTTTTCCAAATTAACAAATATCCAAATGGCCTATTCATAAAACTAGTCACCAAATTATCACCCCTATTGAATACTGTCTCTAATGTCGTAACCTTAGTGCATAAATTAATCTTACAAGTTACATTACGTAAATCGGGTCTAATAAATTCAACCTGCACAAATACATTTCAAAACAAACAAGAATCACTAATTTTCACTTCCAAAAACTACATAACCTCAATGTTAACTAATTCTTGCATAAATAGCAAGAATCATACTCATGTTCACTTCCAAAGCAACATACAAATGGAGAGAGATACCGAATTTCATGCCAAAATTTCAACAAAATTTGAGAAAAATAATACTGAATATGAGAGAGATACAATCAAAATAAAGCTAAAAATGGAGAATAAACAACCTTACCTCGGCCATTTCTAAAAAAATCCGATGCTGACTTGGTGAAAATCTAGCTACCAACTCGGTGAAAATCTGATGGCTACTCGACGGGAAGAAGAGAAAGCTCATGAGCAAAATGAAAATGAAATGGCTTGCTGTGAAACAAAATATGTACTCAGTCAAACCTAGAAATTTGAGAAATTTTAAAAGTTGCAATCTGCACCGTTGCACGGTGCTGACTTCCTTTTTTTTACCGTTGACATTAGGTGATATTCCATATATATAAAATATATTTTTTAAATTTTGAGTAGGGATAGGATAAGAAAAAAATTTTATGGTTTCAAAATTTTATTTCATTTAAAAATTTTATTTTTAACAACTTTTTCAACAAAAAATCAAACAGATTCTTTCAAATTGTCAGATAAATGTACTTTGGGGTATTTTTTGAAGTTTTTCATAAGATGGGGGTATTTTGTGGATGTTATATTGCAAAAAGGGGCATTTGAGATTTTTTCTCATTATAATATTTGTCATTATTTTGAAGGTTTATTAATATTTTATAAATATAATTATCTAATAACATAAAAATAATAATAAATATACCAAAACTCATAATTTTTTATTCTCTACAAATAAAATTTAATTTTGATATATATATATAATTTTTAAATTGAGTATAAATCTATATATAAAATTAATTTCATTTGTAATATTTTTATATTAATTTAGTACTAATAATATTTAGTTATATTGAATTGTTCACTTTAATTTAGTTAATAATTTTTCTAACTAAATAAATGCCATCGTATAATTCACTTTTTTATTAATTCAATTACAAGTAGTATTTATTCTAAAAATAAAATTAAGTAAAATTAAATAAATAATTATATATAATTGTGTGGTTGAGCACTTATTAATAAATTTGTTTTGGTATAATTGAGTGATGTAAATGACAGAAAAGTAATTAAATATTAAAGAGATTGAATGTTGATCTATTTACTCATAAACATAGTTTATATGCAAAGGAAAAGAAACTTTCATTCATCAAAATTCAAAATTGAATGAGTTTCTAATACAGAAGTTATAAGCAGCAACATGACCAAAAAAAAACCTACTTAAAACATAAGATACTCAAAGCTTCGAGTCTGGTTGCAAGCTCTGATTTGGAAGTAACCCTGGAATAATAGCACCAGTCAATGATTCGGTACTTTGGAAAACCTTGCTCCGTCGTTCCTGAACTGCCGCTGGTGGCTCCAGTTCTAAGCTTTCGGCGACGGCTGCCGTCGGTTTCAAGAGAGAGAGCGGCAGGATCTACAGTCACTGCCTCGATTGTGCGAACTTCATAAGCTCCGAAGAAACGGCGGTCGTCCACTCGGTTCAGGCCTTGGTATGGTGGCTCCGGAAGGGGTCCATAGCGCCAGTGGTCAACATCTCTTGGGGCCAAGTTTGGGGTGCAGGCAACTCCGACGATGTAGGCGACGGAGACGTCGTTGTCGTTGTAATTCCCTTCCCTCGGAAATGATAGGGTTTTCCGCAAGAAACAAAATGCTTTATTGATGAATATATATAGAGTACAAAAAGATATACGTAAACTAGAAAACCCTAGATACAAGATATATGAATCTAGGAAACATATCTAAAATATATTTTGAAATATATTCTATCACCCCCCCTCAAGCGAAGGCGTCCGAAGTATGTCGAGCCTGAGCTTGCGTCTGAAGAACTCGAACAGAGGGCGGTGAGCACCATCTGAGCGTCCGGGAATGAGGTGAAGGAGCGTCTTCGATTTGTTCGCGAAGGCGGCGTCGAGGGCCGTCCAAACCGCACCAGAGGTGGAGCAGCCAAGAGCATCGGCCATGGCTTCTTCGGAGAGGGTGGACAGCAGCACACATAGGAGGCGCTGATCCTGCAGCGTCCAGGCAGTGAACGCCGGGTTAGGTGTCGCGGGGCCGGTCGGTGAGCCGATCGCCGCGGGCGGAAAAGGTAGGGAGCCATCGACATACTTGAGCAAATCCATATGGATGAGAGTGGAGAGGGGAAGAGCGTCGGAGGCCATTGATAGGCTTGCGCGACGTGAAAGAGAGGGAGAAGGATCGATTTCTGGCTGATACCATGATAGGGTTTTCCGCAAGAAACAAAATGCTTTATTGATGAAATTATATAGAGTACAAAAAGATATACGTAAACTTGAAAACCCTAGATACAAGATATATGAATCAAGGAAACATATCTAAAATATATTTTGAAATATATTCTATCAGGAAACCAAGCGAGTGCGTGACGATTCTCATGCCAGTCAAACAACAAGCTGGGGCGACCACTAGTTCTCGATGAAACGGGCACGATTTTCCAGCACTTCCGTCGTTTCATCTCATTCATCAGATTATGTAAAACGACAGTGTCGATAACGTAACCCGTGATGTCGAAAGGGTTGTCGGAATTCGAGTCCGGATCGCTGTGGAGGAGCAGGATGTACAGGGAACTCTCCGGCATGTGGGTCACAGCTGTCGGACGGAGGGAATCGCTCAACAGACTGAGGAAAGCGTCGTACTCGCCTAAGAACCTGATTTCTTGGTGCCTGAACTTCTCGATGAAGATTACTGAAGAACATGTAAGATCGATAATCTTGCGAACAACACAGTAAGAATCATGAAACCACGCAGAGATGTAAACTCTGGCGAGGTACGACTGTGGACTGACGCCGTCGGAGACGGAAAAAGCTTCCATGAAAGGACCGAGGTAAATCCATTCAGAACTGAACAAGAATTCGTAAATGGAGACCAGGCTTTGGAAAATCTGGTTGGATTGTAGGACTACGTATCTCGGATATTTGTTGTAGCGATCGAATGTATTACCTATGCGACAGCTGCGGAGAAGGAAACCTGTTGCTCTCTTCAGATCTTGGTTTGTAGAATCACCGTCACCCATTTTTATTTACTATATCTATCACTCACAAACTACCTTCAGTGTAATTGCAATTTTTTCTCTAAATTCTCTCTTTCGATTTATTTACTTTCTCTGTCTTGCACCACTTCTCTCACACTTTTTCATTTCCTCATTAATTTGGGCGTGTATTAATTACGCTTCTTTTGAGAAGTTGTCAGGAGCTACTTTAAATCAAAAAATAAATATTTCACATTAAAATATGCACAACTTTATAACTGTAGAAGATCTTTTTTTCTATAAAAGGTGGAAACTAGTAGGCAATGATTTGTCCTATTTTCTATTTCGTAATGAAATAATTTGATTTAAAAAGTAATGGTCATCTAATTTTAAGTAATGTCATATAATTACACCATGAATAACTATAAAAAATAAAAATATTAAATGCAATATTATGTAAAATCATAATTTTTTTAATTATTTTTTTACGTACTTTAAAATAGAAGGAATTGATCACTCTAACTATCCAAGTTTTTCATCATTTCCACAACTTCTTCCACTCATTTTTGATTCATGAGTTAATTTTTTAATTAATATAAGTTGAATTATTTATTTTTTTCTCTGATTGGCTCTAGTGGTGGTAATGGGAGGCCAAGAGTCATCTTTATTGGGAATATGGACAGTTATTAGGTGACTAGATTTATTTTAAGAGGAATTAATTTAGGGGTATTACAATACTTCTACATTTGTATTTTTGATTACTTAATTATTATTACAATAATAAATGCTTGCTGGTCAGCAAGACAACCTACTATCAAAACTCAAAAGATATACAATATATATCTAAGTTCTATACTCCCGTACTGCAACAATGAAAATGAAAAAGATGCGAGAGAGTGAGAAAATCGTAAGAGAGAAAAAATTTGCTATTAAAGTGAAGTTAGTTTTTGAGTGATACAGTAAACAAAAATGGGCGAGGG
Source organism: Plectranthus barbatus (assembly GCA_026898455.1). Lineage (NCBI taxonomy): Eukaryota > Viridiplantae > Streptophyta > Magnoliopsida > Lamiales > Lamiaceae > Plectranthus > Plectranthus barbatus. The sequence goes on along the minus strand of JAPKLW010007605.1, from coordinate 3,827 downwards.
TGATTCTAAAGACCAAGAAGATTTGAAGAGAGCAACAGATTTCCTTCTCCGCAGCTGCGGCATAGTCAATACCTTCTATTAGACTAGATATGATTAAAGATATGCATACTAAAGATATTTCCAATTCTCAATAGGATTAGGATATCTTATTCATATCTTGTATCTTTTATTCTTTTATTCATATCTTGTAAACTCTATAAATACATGATCAATAATACATTCATTATTGAGGCAAATATTATTGGTCTATCATGGTATCAGAGCCAACTCAGATCCTGACCTATCTCTCTCTCTCTCTCACGGCCGCATCTCTCTCTCTCTCACGGCCGCATCTCTCTCTCTTCCTCTCCCTTCTCCATCGTCGTGCAGCCCTCACGACTGCCGACTCCCTCCCTCGCGCCCTCCCTCCCTTCGCGAGCCTCACGCTCGCGCAGCTTCATTCCGCATCCACTTCTCCTTCCCTCGCCAAACCCTAGCATAAAAACCATAACCCTAATAATCACATCCTCCCCACCGTCGTGCCAGCCTCACGCCGGCCGACCATCTCGCCCCCGCGCCCTTCTCTCTCGCGCACTCTTCCCTCGCGAACGTCAACCCGCGCCCAATTCACCAAACCCTAGCCGTTAAACCCTAGCCGTTAAACCCTAACCCTAATTCTACAACCCTAGTCGTTAAACCCTAATGGCCGATCCTATCATTCCCGTTGATCCTCTTCCGTTGTCCACCCTGGTGCACATGATCACCATCAAGCTTACCTCTACTAATTATCTCTTATGGCGGGGTCAAATTGTTCCGCTGCTTACATGCCAAAACCTGATTGGCTACGTCGATGGTTCTACTCCTTCTCCACCCACGACGCTTACAAACGCTGCTGGTGTATCGACTGTAAATCCAGCCTACACTTCCTGGCGGTTTCATGATCAACGACTCCTCAGTCTTCTTCTGTCCACTCTTTCCGAAGAAGCCATGGCCGAAACCCTAGGCTGTGCTTCTTCCCGCTCAGTCTGGCTTGCGCTCGAGTCCTCTTTCAGCCACAAGTCAAAGACCAGGGAGATCCAGCTGAAAGATGAGCTTCAATTATTAAAGAAAGGTGATCGCTCAGTCAAAGAGTACGGTCGTACTTTCAAGGCCATCTGTGATCTGCTTTCTGCTATTGGTCGCCCTGTCGACGACACCGACAAGGCTCATTGGTTTCTCCGCAGTCTCGGGCCATTGTTTGTCAACTTCTCCGCTGCACAGATGGCCCTACCTACCATTCCTTCATTCGCTGATCTGCTCGCCAAGGCTGAAAGCTTCGCCCTGTTTCAGGCGTCCATTGACCCTCCGGCCCCTGCCTCTGTTGCTTTCTACAGCAAGCCTGCCTCCTCTAGTCGCGGTATTCTTGGGCCACCTCCCACTGACTCTCGGCCTCAGTACTCTAAAAATCAGAAGAAGGGCAATGGACAAAAAAATCAGAAACGCCCACCTCACTGTCAGATCTGCCGAACTAACGGTCACTACGCCTCACACTGCCCTCAAAGATACACTCAGCAGCCGTCTTCTAACCTAGCCGAAGCCTTCGCCACAGGCTGTTCGATTCCATCTTCTGACCACTCGGACTGGTATATCGACACTGGCGCTTCTGCCCATATGACATCCAATCCTGCAACTCTTGATCATGCCAAACCTTATTCTGGTAATCAAAAGGTGGTTGTAGGTAATGGTGCTCATCTTCCTATCACACACACTGGTAACCTATCTCTCAAGTCTCTTATTCATCTATCTGATGTCCTAGTCGTTCCTTCTATTACTAAAAATCTCTTATCAGTCAACAAATTAATCAATGACTTACCCCTTAGTGTTACCTTCTTATACTCTTCCTTTCTTGTCCAGAACCGGAACACAAATCATGTTGTTGCCACCGGACACCGTAGAGATGGCCTCTATGTTCTGGATGGAGATTGCACAGCTCTTCTTGCTACCGCAAGGACGCGGCCCATGCAAGCATCCATGGACGTCTGGCACGCTCGCCTAGGTCATCTTCCGCCCGAGTCTCTTCTACTTCTTAGCAAATTAGGTCATATTTCACTTTCTAGTCGCTCTTTGTCTAGTACTCTTTGTAATTCCTGTCAAATTGCAAAAAGTTCTAAACTTTCGTTTCAACTTAATGAAAAGCGTTCTTCGCATCTTCTTGATTTAATTCACTGTGATCTCTGGGGTCCTGCTCCCATTACCTCTACTTCAAATTTCCGATATTATGTCATTTTCATTGATGATTTCTCCCGTTTTACATGGTTTTATCCTTTAGCAAGGAAATCTGATTTCTTCAAACACCTACAAATATTTACTGCCTTTGTTGAAAATCAGTTCTCCTGTTCAATCAAAACTTTCCAATCTGATGGGGGTACAGAATTCACTAACCATAATGTCCGTGATTTCTTTCTTTCCAAAGGTATTCATCATAGGTTTTCTTGTCCTTATACTCCAAGCCAAAATGGCCGGGCTGAACGGAAACATCGCCACATTACTGAGACTGGTCTCACAGCCCTCTTTCACGCCAACTTACCTCAATCCTTTTGGGTAGATGCCTTTAGTACTGCGGTTTATACAATCAACCGCCTTCCCACTCCTCTCTTAGACGGCTGCTCCCCTTTTCAGCTAGTATATGGCTCAGTCCCGTCCTACTCCTCCTTCCATCCGTTTGGCTGTCGCGTTTATCCATGTTTAAGGGATTACGCCTCAACCAAATTTTCCCCTCGCAGTCTTCCATGCATCTTTCTAGGATATTCATCTGTTCACAAGGGTTTTAAGTGCTTCGATCCTGCTACGACGCGTATCTATATCACTCATCATGCCAGGTTCGATGAGAAACACTTTCCCTTTGTCTCTACCTCACTTCCGTCGCCCTTCCACTCCATCGCAATCTCATCATTCATCGAACCATCCTCGGTGATACTCCATCCGTCCTCACCTCCCCCTCCTTCGAACCAACAGCCGCCACCATCATCCTCGAACCATCACCTCACGTCCTCCCACTGTCCCATTTGCCCCTCTGATATCCCTCCAGCTACTCCGGCCGTCGACCCTAACCCCAATCCTAATCCCGTCCCTACCCCACCCGCCCAACCTACTCATCCTATGGTCACTCGAGCCAAGGCCGGTATCTTTAGACCACGATATGTTGCCGATATTACTAACACTGCTCTTCATGTTGCTCTTTTGTCTAGCACAGAACCTCGTGGTTTCAAATCTGCAGCTAAGCACTCTCACTGGATGGCGGCAATGGAGGAAGAAATGTCCGCTCTTCACGACAACAGCACTTGGACTCTGGTGCCCCGCCCTTCTGACGCCAACATCATTGGATCCAAGTGGGTGTTTTGAACCAAATACCTTCCCGACGGCTCAGTTGATCGATACAAAGCAAGGCTCGTGGCTCAGGGATTCACGCAACTGCCTGGCCTTGATTTCTCCCACACATTCAGTCCAGTTGTTAAAGCCACCACCATCCGGGTCGTTCTTTCTCTTGCTGTTCACTTCAGCTGGCCTCTCCATCAGCTTGACGTCAAGAATGCTTTTCTCAATGGTTGTCTCTCTTCTCCTATATACATGGAGCAACCCCCTGATTTCTCCGATGCTCAGTTTCCGAATCATGTCTGCAAGTTATCAAAAGCTCTCTACGGCCTAAAACAAGCTCCCCGTGCCTGGTTTCAACGCCTCAGTGATTATTTGGTTCGCCTCGGTTTTCTCTGCAGCAAATCTGATACATCCCTGTTCATTCTCTCCAATGGTACTGTGGTTCTTTATCTTCTCGTGTATGTGGACGACATTATTGTGACTGGTAATGATCC
>JAPKLW010007604.1:4378-14744 GCA_026898455.1 Plectranthus barbatus | reverse complement strand
ACCGAATCGATCGTCTTGATGAGTTTTACAAGTATTTTGCACACATTTGAGCATCGGAGTTGTGGATTGATCGGGAATCCACTTTATTAGTGCTTCAATGAAGAGTTCGGTACAAACCACGATATATCCTCAATAAAAGATGGAACTCTTTGTAAACTTGTACCGAATCGATCATCTCAATGAGTTCTACAAGTATGTTGCACACATTCGAGCATCGGAGTTGTGGATGGATCGGTAATCCACTTTATAAGTGCTTCAATGAAGAGTTCAGTACAAACCACGATATATCCTCAACAAAAGATGGAACTCTTTGAAAACTTGTACCAAATCGATCGTCTCGATGAGTTCTACAAGTATGTTTCACACATTCAAGCATCGGAGTTGAGGATTGATCGGGAATCAACTTTATAAGTGCTTCAATTAAGAGTTTTGTACAAACCACGATATCTCCTCAACAAAAGATGGAACTCTTTGAAAACTTGTACCGAATTAATCATCACGATGAGTTCTACATGTATGTTGCACACATTTGAGCATCGGAGTTGTGGATTGATCGGTAATCCACTTTATAAGTGCTTCAATGAAGAGTTCGGTACAAACTACGATATCTCCTCAACAAAAGAGGAACTCTTTGAAAACCTGTCCCGAATCGATCGTCACTATGAGTTCTACAAGTATGTTGCACACATTCGAGCATCAGAGTTGTGGATTGATCGGGAATCCACTTTATAAGTGCTACAATGAAGTGTTCGGTACAAACCACGATATCTCATCAACGAAAGCTTGAACTCTTTCAAAAACTTGTACCGATTCGATTGTCTCGATGATTTCAACAAGTATGATGCACATATTCAAGCATCGGAGTTGTGGATTGATCGGGAATCCACTTTATAAGTGCTTCAATGAAAAGTTTGGTACAAACCACGATATATCCTCAACAAAAGATGGAACTCTTTGAAAACTTGTACCGAATCGATCGTCTTGATGAGTTCTACAAGTATGTTGCACACATTCGAGCATCGTGGATTGATCCAGAATCAACTTTATAAGTGCTTCAATGAAGAGTTCGGTACAAACCACGATATCTTCTCAACAAAAGATGGAACTCTTTGAAACTTCTACCAAATCGATCGTCTCATTGAGTTCTACAAGTATGTTGCACACATTCGAGCATCGGAGTTGTGGATTGATCGGGAATAAACTTTATAATTGCTTCAATAAAGAGTTCGGTAAAATCACGATATCTCCTCAACAAAAGAAGGAACTCGTTGAAAACTTGTACCGAATCGATCGTCTCAATGAGTTCTATAAGTATGTTTCACATATTCAAGCATCGGAGTTGTGGATTGATCGAATCAATTTTATAAGTGCTTCAATGAAGAGTTCGGTACAAACCACGATATCTCCTCAACAAAAGATGGAACTCTTTGAAAATTTGTACCGAATCGATCGTCTCGATGAGTTCTACAAGTATGTTGCACACATTTGAGCATCGGAGTTGTGGATTGATTGGGAATCAACTTTATAAGTGCTTCAATGAAGAGTTTGGTACAAACCACGATATCTACTCAACAAAAGATGGAACTCTTTGAAAACTTGTACCGAATTGATCGTCACGACGAGTTCTACAAGTATGTTGCACACATTCAAGCATCGGAGTTGTGGATTGATCGGTAATCCACTTTATAATTGCTTCAATGAAGAGTTCGATACAAACTACGATATCACCTCAACAAAAGATGAAAGTCTTTGAAAACTTTTACAGAATTGATCGTCTCGATGAGTTCTACAAGTATGTTGCACACATTTGAGCATCGGAGTTGTGGATTGATCCAGAATCAACTTTATAAGTGCTTCAATGAAGAGTTCGGTACAAACCACGATATCTTCTCAACAAAAGATGGATCTCTTTGAAACTTCTACCGAATCGATAGTCTCATTGAGTTCTACAAGAGTATGTTGCACACATTCGAGCATCGGAGTTGTGGATTGATCGTGAATCAACTTTATAAGTGCTTCAATGAAGAGTTCGGTTCAAATCTCGATATCTCCTAAACAAAAAAAGGAACTCGTTGAAAACTTGTACCGAATCGATCGTCTCGATGAATTCTACAAGTATGTTGCACACATTCGAGCATCGGAGTTGAGGATTGAACGGGAATCCACTTTCTAAGTGATTCAATGAAGAGTTCGGTACAAACCACGATATCTACTCAAGAAAAGATGGAACTCTTTGAAAACCTGTACCGAATCGATCGTCCCGATGAGTTCTACAAGTATGTTTCACACATTCAATCATCGGAGTTGTGGATTGATTGGGAATCAACTTTATAAGTGCTTCAATGAAGAGTTTGGTACAAACCACGATATCTCCTCAACAAAAGATGGAATTCTTTGAAAACTAGTACCGAATTGATCGTCTCGATGAGTTCTACAAGTATTTAGCACACATTCGAGCATCGAATTTGTGGATTGCTCGGTAATCCACTTTATAAGTGCTTCAATGAAGAGTTCGATACAATCCTCGATATCTCCTCAACAAAAGCTGGACCTCTTTGAAAACTTGTACCGAATCGATCGTCTCGATGAGTTCTACAAGTATGCTGTGCACATTCGAGCATCGTAGTTGTGGATTGATCGGGAATAAACTTTATAAGTGGTTCAATGAAGAGTTCGGTACAAACCACAATCTCTCCTCAACAAAAGATGGAACTCTTTGAAAACTTGTACAGAATCGATCGTCTCGATGATTTCAACAAGTATGATGCACACATTCGAGCATCGGAGTTGTGGATTGATCGGGAATCCACTTTATAAGTGCTTCAATGAAGAGTTCGGTACAAACCACGATATATCCTCAACAAAAGATGGAACTCTTTGAAAACTGGTACCGAATCGATCATCTCGATGAGTTCTACAAGTATGTTGCACACATTCGAGCATCAAAGTTGTGGATGGATCGGTAATCCACTTTATAAGTGCTTGAATGAAGAATTCGGTACAAACCATGATATCTCCTCAACAAAAGATGGAACATTTTGAAAACTTGTACCGAATTAATCGTCACAATAATTAATCGTCACGATGAGTTCTACAAGTATGTTGCACACATTTGAGCATCGGAGTTGTGGATTGATAGGTAATCCACTTTATAAGTGCTTCAATTGAGAGTTCGGTACAAACTACGATATCTCCTCAACAAAAGATGGAACTCTTTGAAAACTTGTCCCGAATCGATCGTCACTATGAGTTCTACAAGTATGTTGCACACATTCGAGCATCGGAGTTGTGGATTGATCGGGAATCCACTTTATAAGTGCTTCAATGAAGTGTTCGATACAAACCACGATATCTCCTCAACAAAAGCTTGAACTCTTTGAAAACTTGTACCGATTCGATTGTCTCGATGATTTCAACAAGTATGATGCACATATTCAAGCATCGGAGTTGTGGATTGATCGGGAATCCACTTTATAAGTGCTTCAATGAAGAGTTTGGTACAAACCACGATATATCCTCAACAAAAGATGGAACTCTTTGAAAACTTGTACCGAATCGACCGTCTCGATGAGTTCTACATGTATGTTGCACACATCGAGCATCGGAGTTGTGGATTGATCGGTAATCCACTTTATAAATGCTTTAATGAAGAGTTCAGTACAAACCACGATATCTCCTCAAGAAAAGATGGAACTATTTGAAAACTTGTACCGAATCGATCGTCTCGATGAGTTCTACAAGTATGTTGCACACATTCGAGCATCCGAGTTGTGGATTGATCGGTAATCCACTTTATAAGTTCGGTACAAACAACAATATATCCTCAACAAAAGATGGAGATCTTTAAAAACTTGTACCGAATCAATCGTCTCGATGAGTTCTACAAGTATGTTGCACACATTCGAGCATCGGAGTTGTGGATTGATCGGGAATCAACTTTATAAGTGCTTCAATGAAGAGTTTTGTACAAACCACGATATCTCCTCAACAAAAGATGAAACTCATTGAAAACTTTTACCGAATTACTCGTCACGATGAGTTCTACAAGTATGTTGCACACATTTGAGCATCGGAATTGTGGATTGATCGGTAATCCACTTTATAAATGCTTCAATGAAGAGTTCAAGAAAACTACGATATCTCCTCTACAAAAGATGGAACTCTTTGAAAACTTGTCCTGAATCGATCGTCACTATGAGTTCTACAAGTATGTAGCACACATTCGAGCATCGGAGTTGTGGATTGATCGGGAATCCACTTTATAAGTGCTTCAATGAAGTGTTCGGTACAAACCACGATATCTCTTCAACAAAACCTTGAACTCTTTGAAAACTTGTACAGATTCGATCATCTCGATGATTTCAACAAGTATGATGCACACATTCGAGCATCGGAGTTGTGGATTGATCAGGAATCCACTTTATTAGTACTTCAATGAAGAGTTCGGTACAAACCACGATATATCCTCATCAAAAGATGGAACTCTTTTAAAACTTGTACCGAATCGATCATCTCGATGAGTTCAACAAGTATGTTGCACACATTCGAGCATTGGAGTTGTGGATGGATCGGTAATCCACTTTATAAGTGCTTCAATGAAGAGTTCGGTACAAACCACGATATATCCTCAACAAAAGATGGAACTCTTTGAAAACTTATACCGAATCGATCGTCTCGATGAGTTCTATAAGTATGTTGCACACATTTGAGCATCGGAGTTGTGGATTGTTCGGGAATCAACTTTATAAGTGCTTCAATGAAGAGTTTTGTACAAACCACAATATATCCTCAACAAAAGATGGAACACTTAGAAAACTTGAACCGAATTAATCGTCACGATGAGTTCTACAAGTATGTTGCACAAATTTGAGCATCGGAGTTGTGGATTGATCGGTAATCCACTTTATAAGTGCTTCAATGAAGAGTTCGGTACAAACTACGATATCTCCTCAACCAAAGATGAAACTCTTTGAAAACCTTTCCCGAATCAATCGTCACTATGAGTTCTACAAGTATGTTGCACACATTCGAGCATCGGAAATGTGGATTGATCGGGAATCCACTCTATAAGTGCTTCAATGAAGTGTTCGGTACAAACCACGATATCTCCTCAAATAAAGCTTGAACTGTTTTAAAACTTGTACTGAATCGATCGTCTCGATGAGTTCTACAAGTATGTTGCAAACATTCGAGCATCGGAGTTATGGATTTATTGAGAATCAACTATAAAAGTGCTTCAATGAAGAGTTCGGTACAAACCACAATATCTCCTCAACAAAAGATGGAACTCTTAGAAAACTTGTACCGAATCGATCGTCTCGATGAGTTCTACATGTATGTTGCACACATTTAAGCAATGGAGTTGTGGATTGATCGGGAATAAACTTTATAAGTGCTTCAATGAAGAGTTCGGTACAAACCACGATATATCCTCAACAAAAGATGGAACTCTTTGAAAACTTGTACCGAATTGATCGTCACAATGAGTTCTACAAGTATGTTTCACACATTCGAGCATCGGATTTGTGGATTGATTGGTAATCCACTTTATAAGTGCTTCAATGAAGAGTTCGGTACAAACCACGATATCTCCTCAACAAAAGCTGGACCTCTTTGAAAACTTGTACCGAATCGATCGTCTCGATGAGTTCTACAAGTATGCTGCGCACATTCTAGCATCGGACTTGTGGATTGATCGGGAATAAACTTTATAAGTGCTTCAATGAAGAGTTCGGTACAAACCACAATCTCTCCTCAACAAAAGATGGAACTCTTTGAAAACTTGTACCGAATCGATCGTCACGATGAGTTTTACAAGTATGTTGCACACACTCGAGTATCGGAGTTGTGGATTGATCGGGAATCCACTTTATTAGTGCTTCAATGAAGAGTTCGGTACAAACCACGATATCTCCTCAACAAAATATGGAACTCTTTGAAAACTGGTACAGAATCGATCTTCTCGTGATTTCAACAAGTATGATGCACACATTCGAGCATCGGAGTTGTGGATTGATCGGGAATCCACTTTATAAGTGCTTCAATGAAGAGTTCGGTACAAACCACGATATATCCTCAACAAAAGATGGAACTCTTTGAAAACATGTACCGAATCGATCATCTCAATGAGTTCTACAAGTATGTTGCACACATTCGAGCATCGGAGTTGTGGATGGATCGGTAATCCAATTTATAAGTGCTTCAATGAAGAGTTCGGTACAAACCATGATATCTCCTCAACAAAAGATGGAACTTTTTGAAAACTTGTACCGAATTAATCATCACGATGAGTTCTACAAGTATGTTGCACACATTTGAGCATCGGAGTTGTGGATTGATAGGTAATCCACTTTATAAGTGCTTCAATGAAGAGTTCGGTACAAACTACGATATCTCCTCAACAAAAGATGGAACTCTTTGAAAACTTGTCCCGAATCGATCGTCACTATGAGTTCTTCAAGTATGTTGCACACATTCGAGCATGGGAGTTGTGGATTGATCGGGAATCCACTTTATAAGTGCTTCAATGAAGTGTTCGGTACAAACCACGATATCTCCTTAACAAAAGCTCTCTCTTTGAAAACTTGTACCGATTCAATTGTCTCGATGATTTCAACAAGTATGATGCACATATTCAAGCATCGGAGTTCTACAAGTATGTTGTACACATTCGAGCATCGGAGTTGTGGATAGATCGGGAATCAACTTTATAAGTGCTTCAATGAAGAGTTTTGTACAAACCACGATATCTCCTCAACAAAAGATGGAACTCTTTGAAAACTTGTACCGAATTAATCGTTACGATGAGTTCTACAAGTATGTTGCACACATTTGAGCATCGGAATTGTGGATTGATCGGTAATCCACTTTATAAGTGCTTCAATGAAGAGTTCGGTACAAACTACGATATATCCTCAAGAAAAGATGGAACCCTTTGAAAACTTGTACCGAATCGATCGTCTCGATGAGTTCTACAAGTATGTTTCACACATTCAAGCATCGGAGTTTTGGATTGATCGAATCAATTTTATAAGTGCTTCAATGAAGAGTTGGGTACAAACCACGATATCTCCTCAACAAAAGATGGAACTCTTTGAAAACTTGTACCAAATCGATCGTGTCGATGAGTTCTACAAGTATGTTGCACACATTTGAGCATCAGAGTTGTGGATTGATCGAGAAACAACTTTATAAGTGCTTCAATGAAGAGTTTGGTACAAACCACAATATCTCCTCAACAAAAGATGGAATTCTTTGAAAACTTTTACAGAATTGATCGTCTCGATGAGTTCTACAAGTATGTTGCACACATTCGAGCATCGGAGTTGTGGATTGATCCAGAATCAACTTTATAAGTGCTTCAATGAAGAGTTCGGTACAAACCACGATATCTTATCAACAAAAGATGGAACTCTTTGAAACTTCTACCGAATCGATCGTCTCGTTGAGTTCTACAAGAGTATGTTGCACACATTCGAGCATCGGAGTTGTGGATTGATCGGGAATCAACTTTATAAGTGCTTCAATGAAGAGTTCGGTTTAAATCATGATATCTCCTAAACAAAAGAAGGAACTCGTTGAAAATTTGTACCGAATCGATCGTCTCGATGAATTCTACATGTATGTTCCACACATTCCAGCATTGGAGTTGTGGATTGATCGGGAATCCACTTTATAAGTGATTCAATGAAGAGTTCGGTACAAACCACGATATCTCCTCAAGAAAAGATGGAACTCTTTTGAAAGTTGTACCGAATCGATCGTCTCGATGAGTTCTACAAGTATGTTTCACACATTCAATCATCGGAGTTGTGGATTGATCTGGAATCAACTTTATAAGTGCTTCAATGAAGAGTTCGGTACAAACCACGATATCTCCTCAACAAAAGATGGATCTCTTTGAAAACTAGTACCGAATTGATCGTCTCGATGAGTTTTACAATTATTTTGCTATCATTCGAGCATCGGAGTTGTGGATTGATCGGGAATCAACTTTATAAGTGCTTCAATGAAGAGTTTGGTACAAACCACGATATCTCCTCAACAAAAGATGGAACTCTTTGAAAACTTGTACCAAATTGATCGTCACGATGAAGTTCTACAAGTATGTTGCACACATTCGAGCATCAGAGTTGTGGATTGATCGGGAATTGACTTTATAAGTGCTTTAATAAAGTGTTCGGTACAAACCACGATATCTCCTCAACTAAAGATGGAACTCTTTTAAAACTCTTATAGAATTGATCGTCTTGATGAGTTCTACAAGTATGTTGCACACATTCGAGCATCGGAGTTGTGGATTGAACGGGAATCCACTTTATAAGTGATTCAATGAAGAGTTCGGTACAAACCACGATATCTCCTCCAGAAAAGATGGAACTCTTTGAAAACATGAGCCGAATTGATCGTCTCGATGAGTTTTACAAGTATGATTCACACATTCAATCATCGGAGTTGTGGATTGATCGGGAATCAACTTTATAAGTGCTTCAATGAAGAGTTCGGTACAAACCACGATATCTCCTCAACAAAAGATGGAACTCTTTGAAAACTAGTACCGAATCGATCGTCTCGATGAGTTTTACAAGTATTTTGCACTCATTCGAGCATTGGAGTTGTGGATTGATCGGGAATCAACTTTATAAGTGCTTCAATGAAGAGTTTGGTACAAACCACGATATCTCCTCAACAAAAGATGGAACTCTTTGAAAACTTGTACCAAATTGATCGTCACGATGAGTTCTACAAGTATGTTGCATACATTCGAGCATCAGAGTTGTGGATTGATCGGTAATCCACTTCATAAGTGCTTCAATGAAGAGTTCGGTACAAACTACGATATCTCCTCAACAAAAGATGGAACTCTTTGAAAACTTGTACCGAATCGATCGTCACTATGAGTTCTACAAGAATGTTGCACACATTCGAGCATCGGAGTTGTGGATTGATCGGGAATTGACTTTATAAGTGCTTCAATGAAGAGTTCGGTACAAACCACGATATCTCCTCAAAAAAAGATGGAACTCTTGAAAAACTTGTACCGAATTGATCGTCACGATGAGTTCTACAGCACACATTCGAGCATCGGAGTTGTGGATTGATCGGGAATCAGCTTTATAAGTGCTTCAATGAAGATTTTGTACAAACCACGATATCTCCGCAACAAAAGATGGAACTCTTTGAAAACTTGTACCGAATTAATCGTCACGATAAGTTCTACAAGTATGTTGCACACATTTGAGCATCGCAGTCGTGGATTGTTCGGTAATCCACTTTATAAGTGCTTCAATGAAGAGTTCGGTACAAAATACGATATCTCCTCAACAAAAGATGGAACTCTTTGAAAACTTGTCCCGAATCGATCGTCACTATGAGTTCTACAAGTATGTTGCACACATTCGAGCATCGGAGTTGTGGATTGATCGGGAATGCACTTTATAAGTGCTTCAATGAAGTGTTCGGTACAAACGATGATATCTCCTCAACAAAAGCTTGAACTCTTTGAAAACTTGTACCGATTCGATCGTCTCGATCAGTTCTACAAGTATGTTGCACACATTCGAGCAACAGAGTTGTGGATTGATCGGTAATCAACTTTATAAGTGCTTCAATGAAGAGTTCGGTACAAAAAACAATATCTCCTCAAGAAAAGATGGAACTCTTTGAAAACTTGCACCGAATCGATCATCTTGATGAATTCTACAAGTATGTTGCACACACTCGAGCATCGGAGTTGTGGATTGATCGGGAATCAACTTTTTAAGTGCTTCAATGAAGAGTTCTGTACAAACCACGATATCTCCACAACAAAAGAAGGAACTCTTTGAAAACTTGTACCGAATCGATCGTCTCAATGAGTTCTACAAGTATGTTGCACACATTCGAGCATCGGAGTTGTGGATTGATTGGGAAACCACTTTATAAAAGCTTCAATGAAGAGTTCGGTACAAACCACGATATATCCTCAACAAAAGATTGAACTCTTTGAAAGCTTGTACCGAATCGATCGTCTCGATGAGTTCTACAAGTATGTTGCACACACTCGAGCATCTCAGATGTGGATTGATCGGGAATCAACTTTATAAGTGCTTCAATGAAGAGTTCGGTACAAACCACAATATCTCTTCAACAAAAGATGAAGCTCTTTGAAAATATGTACCAAATCGATCGTCTCGTTGAGTTCTACAAGTATGTTGCACACATTCGTGCATCGGAGTTGTCGATTGATCGGGAATCAACTTTATAAGTGCTTCATTGAAGAGTTCGGTATAAACCACGATATCTCCTCAACAAATGAAGGAACTCATTGAAAACTTGTACCGAATCGATCGTCTCGATGAGTTCTACAAGTATGTTGCACACATTC
>JAPKLW010007603.1:0-14745 GCA_026898455.1 Plectranthus barbatus | reverse complement strand
TCTATGTGCTTGGTCCTAGAGTGATGAACCGGATTCTTCGTTATGCACATAGCGCTGCTGTTGTCGCAATAGATGGGTACACAACCAGTGTCCACTTCATAGTCTTCCAGTTGTTGCTTGATCCAAAGAATTTGAGCACAGCAACTGGCAGCGGCAACATATTCAGCCTCAGTAGTAGATGTAGCAACTGAGTGTTGCTTCTTGCTAAACCAGCTGATTAGCTTGTGTCCTAGAAACTGACACGTACCACTGGTGCTTTTTCTATCTATACGGCATCCAGCAAAATCTGAATCTGAATACCCAATGAGTGTAAGCTCATCATTCCTGGGGTACCATAAGCCAAGTGATTCAGTTCCTTTAAGGTATTTCACTATTCTCCTAGCAGCCTCCATGTGTGATTTCTTTGGATTGGCTTGATATCTGGCACACACTCCGACTGAGTATGAAATGTCGGGTCTACTGGCTGTCAGATAGAGAAGTGATCCAATAATACCTCTGTAGCTGGAAGGATCAACCGATTCTCCTTCTTCATCAAGAAAGATTTGGCAACTGGTGCTCATCGGTATTCTGAGAGCCTTAGTCTTCTCTGGGCAATATTTCTGAATTAGGTCCTTGGCATACTTCCGCTGATTAATGAAAATTCCATCAGCTGACTGCTGGACCTGGAGTCCTAGGAAGTATGTTAATTTGCCCATCATACTCATCTGGAATGAGTTCTGCATCAGTTGAGAAAACTTCTCACAGAGAGATATATTCTTTGACCCGAATATGATGTCATCGACATATATCTGCACCATTAGCATATCATCAGCATCCTTGATGATGAAGAGAGTCCTGTCGATCTTCCCTTTCCTAAATCCATTACTGATTAGGAATTGTGACAGCGTCTCGTACCAAGCCCTGGGCGCCTGTTTCAATCCATACAGGGCCTTTCTCAGCTTGTACACCTTGGTGCCTATTTCAAAGCCTGGAGGTTGTTCGACATATACTTCCTCCTTTAGCTCACCATTCAAGAAGGCGCTCTTCACGTCCATTTGGAACACCGTGAAGCCATGATACGCTGCATACGCAAGGAACAGCCGTATCGCCTCCATTCTTGCAACTGGTGCGAAGGTCTCATCGAAATCGATGCATTCACATTGCTTGTATCCTTTGGCGACTAAACGAGCTTTGTTTCTGATTACAATGCCATTCTCATCTCGCTTGTTCTTGAAAACCCACTTGGTGCCAATCACTGACTGATGTGATGGTCTCTCTACCAAGTCCCAAACATTGTTGCGAGTGAATTCCGCAAGTTCTACTTGCATGGCATTAATCCAATCGGCAGATTGTAGTGCAATTCCTATGGAAGTGGGTTCCTCTTGAGAAATAAAGCAAGTCAGGAATGCACTGCCGTGTCGAGTCTGAACAGAATCTTCTGGATCACCGAGAATAGCATCGGATGGGTGATTTCTCAGCCATTTGGGAAGATGAGAATCTGCTGGCGTTGGTTCTTCTGTCCTGATGACTGGTGCTTCCAGAACTTCACCAGTCGGAGCAGCGTTTGCAACTGGTGGTTGACCTTCACCAGTTGGGACTTCTTCTTCGTCAGCTTCACTCTCGGACTGATCTCCTGATCCTTCGGCGATAATTACACCGTCAGCTGGTGCATCCACTCCAGCTGGTTCATCAGCTATTTCTGGTTCGAAAATCCCAGACGGTATTCCCCCTGGATTATTGCCAGTTCCACTCAAGGAGATTGAGTGTAAGGTCTCAGCAAGGTCAATTGCATCACCGACCCTCCCGGATTGCTGATGGGCAACCGAGGATACTGGTTGTGAAGATGATCCAGTCATGGGTCTAGTCGAACCAGTTGGTTGAGCATTGGAAGAATTCCTGCCCAACTGATCAACGACATCATTGACCTCAGGAACATCTTCAGCCAGTTGTCGTAATGTCCTGAGCACTAAAGTAGCTTCATCAAAAACAACATTGCATGTTATTTCCACAAGCTTGGTGGTCTTGTTAAATACTCTATAGCCCTTGTGAGAGGGATGTCCATATCCAACAAGGACACCCTCATCAGCTTTAGGCGAAAAAGCATTTAACTTCGACTTACCATTATTATGGATATAACATGGTGAACCGAAAACACGGAGATGAGCTAAGGAAGGCTTACGACCAAAATATACTTCGTAGGGAGTTTTCTGGAGTCTGTCGTTGATCCCGCTTCTATTCTGAGTATAGTAGGCCGTCACCAACGCTTCTCCCCAAAAACTCTGTCCTAAGCCGGATTCTGCCAGCATGGACCGGACCGCTTCTTTCAGCGTCCTGTTCCTACGTTCTGCCAGTCCATTCTGCTGCGGTTGCCTTGGTGCTGATCTTTCATGCTTAATGCCGACTTCCGCGCAAAAATCCATCAGTAGACTGTTGCAGAATTCCGTCCCATTGTCTGATCGTATCCGCTTTACCACAGCTTCTCTCTGTTTCTGTGCTTTGACAATCAAATCTGGAAGAATGACTTTCACTTCATCCTTGGATCTGAGAAGCTTTACCCATGTATAGCGCGAGTAGTCATCGACTACCACCAGCGAATAACGTCTTCCTCCAATGGTTTGAGGTGCTACTGGTCCAAAGAGATCCATATGTAGCAACTCGAGTACCCGACTGGTACTGGGGCAGACTGGTGACTGGTTCTTGAAGGACTTCTTAGTTTGCTTGCCCTGCTGGCATGCCTTGCAAATTCCTTCCTTCTTGAATCCTCCCTTGGGAAGACCTTCCACAAGATCATGCTTGGCCAGGTAGTTGATAGTTCTGAAATTCAGATGACTCAACCTTTTGTGCCACAGCCAGTTAGTTTCCATAGTACTGGCGGCCACGAAGCATGAATCTGTTTTCCCGCTTTGCCAGTCGACAGTATAAAGTCCTCCTTTCCGAATACATTTCAACTTGATCTCGCCAGTCTTCTCATCCTTGATCTGGCACTCTGATTTCTCAAAGGTAATTGTATATCCATTGTCGCACAGCTGACTGATACTCAGGAGGTTGTGCTTGAGGTTGGTAACAAGGGATACATTTCTGATTCTGACATCGTCCTTCTCGATGCAGCCCTTGCTGATAACTCTGCCCTTGGAGTTATCACCAAATATGACTGGAGGTCCCTTGACCTTGGTGAGTTCTGAGAACAAGAATTCTTCACCAGTCATATGAACCGAGCAACCACTATCAATGATCCACTCGCTCGACCTCTGAAGCTGTGTTGCATGACCTAGTTCCTGCAAGAAAGAAATGAAATTCATTTAGGTCCCCGATCATCTGCGGGTCCTGCAGGGTTAGATCGCTGGATAATTCCTTTCGGAATCCAGACTTGAGTGATTTTCAGCTCGGTTTTACCCTTG
Source organism: Plectranthus barbatus (assembly GCA_026898455.1). Classification (NCBI taxonomy): domain Eukaryota; kingdom Viridiplantae; phylum Streptophyta; class Magnoliopsida; order Lamiales; family Lamiaceae; genus Plectranthus; species Plectranthus barbatus. Next base: position 11,368 of record JAPKLW010007603.1, on the reverse strand, counting down.
CTGACATCATTAATAACCTTTCCCTTTCTTTTGAAGTAATGAGTGCATTCGGTTTGGGAAGGTGTGGCTGTGTGTGTAGCTCCTTTGGAAGTACGCTTCCGCTGAGAGCCTCGGAAATGTTTTTCCGGTACATTGTGTTGCCTTCTTGGTCTCTGGAAGTGTGGACCATCATGGCTAGCCTTCATAGCCCTTTGAGAAAACTTGTGATTGGGCTCAGGCCTCCGATAGGTATTCCTCCTATCAGGTATTGTCCTTCTCTCAGAATTCCTCTGAGATTGGGATCCCTTGTAAGTATGCTGGTGACTGGCGTACTTACGAGGTTGTGCGTGGAATCTCTTGACAGCTGGTGCTGGCTGTCGGATTCCACTGGTAGCTGACGCTGACTTCATTGCCTTAGAATTATTCGGCTTAGTCTGCGTCTTAGGGTGTGCTGGCGTCCTGTCAGCAGAGGATTTTGCCAGTTGAGGGTTTTGTCATGATGACTCACCTATGTATCTGGTCTTATTATTCCTGTGCTGATCAGCCATACGGGACTGACTGGTTTTGCCAGCTGGTGCTGATGCATTTACTAGTTTGCCCTTACCCTTATGAGCTGTGAGTTCGGGTTGGTTTATGCTCAAATCCTTTATAAATCCCAACCCGGACTTATCAGTAGGCTTTCTCCAATGAGATAGAGCCTTTTCCAAATCCTTGGTGCCTTTATTCAAAAAATTTATTTTATTTTCTTGCTCCAGAACGATGTTGTGAAAATTATCTCGCTCAGTTTTTGCAATTTGAAAATTTTGAAGCAATTCAAAATGAGTCTTTTTCAGAGTGGCTAGCTCTTCACCGATTGACCTCGATTTTTCAATCTCATTGGTCAAAACAGAAATCTGATTTTTTAGCGAGGTGTTTTCGCCAGCCAAGATATTCTTCATTTCATAAAATTTTAGAAATTCTTCCTGAAGAATATCTATGGTGACAATCTCTGAGTCGGAGCAATGCGACTCAGCATCGTCTAGGATGCATGGAGACATGATGTGCAATGAGGGAACAGATTGTACCTGGTCGTCAGCAGCCAGTGCTTGTTCCTCCTCACTGTCAGCACATTCTTCATGTGCTTCCTCTCCGAAAGCTACCATCAGCGCCAGTAGCGCTTCTTCTTCTGACTCTTCATCTGATGCATACTCTCCATCATCGTGGTCAGGAATATCAGGAACCTCTGTCCTGGTCAGCATCGCCTTGGCAACGGCCTTCGATGCACGCTCTTCAAAGAGCTTCTTCAGCCTTTCCCGCTCATCTTTATCCACTTGTGGACATTCAAATTTAAGATGGTCAGGGGATTGGCACTGATAACACGCGCGGGGAGCTCTCTTGACGAATTTTCCATCAGTTGAGCTAAGAGAAGCTCCCTGTTTCGCCTTGGCTTTCTCCAGAAGAACAGCCAATCTCTTCATTTGTTGCTCAAGATCTGCGATAGAGCTCTCGCTGCCTTTTGAGTTAGATCCCGATGGGGATGGGATCTTTTTCTGCTGGTTGTGCGGCCCAGCAGGTCTGTCAGTGTGGAAAGACTTCTTGTTCTTCCACTTGAAATCCCTCTTAACGAAGTAGGCTTCGTCTTGTGTTTTGATACTGGGAGATCCAACGGTCCGAATGGCTTCATTTTTGTTCACCATTTGGATATCCCACTCATGTGCTTGGAGCTGAGCAAATAGCTCCTTGGGAGTCATCTTGGATAGATCCTTCTCCTTAAGAGATGTGGTCTTCACAAACCAGTCCTCCTTTGGCATCTTTGATAGGATCTTTGCATTGAGCTCTGCATTCGAGTACTCCTTGTCCAAGGATTTCAGCTCGCTGACTATGGCATTGAATCTAGCCTCCATATCCTTGATGGTTTCACCAGTCAGCATCTGGAATGACTCGTACTTGTCCACCGCAACTTGCAACTTGTTGCGCTTCATCTGATCAGTCTCCGTACAGAGACTATCAAGGTAGTCCCAGACTTCCTTGGCGGTGTCAAATTGGAGGGCTTCCTCCATCAGCGGTTCTGGGAGAGATGATAGGATCATATCGAGAGCAACGGAGTCCAGCTGATGCCGCCTCCTGTCTTCAGCGTTCCACTCTTCTGGGGGCTTTGGAATCTCAGCAGCTGGTTGATCTCCTAGCTGGTGTCTCGTCTTGGTGATCTCGATCGGCCCTTTCTCCAGCACGTCCTTCATCTCCGGATGGACGCTTTTTAGCTGAATGAACGACCTCTTTCGCCATATATCATGCTTCTCCGGATTGTAGTTGGGCAGCTTCGGGACATTCATCTTGTGTACCTGAGCTAATCAACAGACAGAAAGAGTAGAGTGCAAGGAAACTTGGATCTCGGTCCTAAGCGACTCAGTGTACGACCAGTCTAGAAAGACCGACCGCGCCTGATACCACTTGTTGGTCCCGGTTTTTCAGAGTTTAAATGTTACGCAGCGGAAATAATATAATCGTTTTCTTGCACGCTACTAACACTCAGCTGACAACTGGCAACTGGTCAGCTGGTGCTGGTTACTAAGTACGCAGCTGACAACTGGTCAGCTGGTGATTCAATACTTAGAATATTTAGCCAAGTTTGCACAATTATATCAGTTTCAGAACATACACCAGCACTTGAGTGCTGGGTTTTAAATCAGAATGTAATGCAGAAAACTGATAAATGACAAAAGGATTTATAGTGGTTCGATCAATCGATCTACGTCCACTCTCCAGTCGAAGCACTGGAAATTTCACTATGAGCAATCGGTTACAGGTTGCCTACGATCTATCTCTAGCTGGTGAATGCCTTGTCCACCAGTTCACTAGATCAACCGCTCCCGGTCCTGGTATCCTCTTCAGCTCTCTTCTGCTGATGGAGTGCGAGCACGTCACTTCAACCTCCACAGCGATTTGGGTGTTTAGTTCTCCCAAGAACGTAAATCCTTTTGCGGCAAGGTTCGCCCGTAATAACTCAAGTGCTAGAATGCACAGGAGCTGCTGTGAACTTCCTTGAAGAGAAAGAACACCAAATGAGATCTCTAAACTTACAAGCTGAAAGCTTGAAGTCTCGTGTTTGATAAATCAACACACGCAAAGCTTTATGAAAAGCCTCGAAAGTACTTGCAGTAATATCAGTTCTTTCGGTGGTTGAGCAGATGATATCTAATCATTCAATGTGTCAACCGAGGAAGCGAGAGAGAGAGAGAGAGAGCTTGAATGTTGGTGGTTGCGACGTATTTATAGCCGCAGGAACCGATTCAAACTTTCTAGCCGTTTGGACGCATCCGGAAAGGTGTCAGACCTCGGATGTCCTTCTGACGGCGGCAGGTATGCTTTTCCGGAGAAAGGCCATACCTAAGACCGCTTTATCTGACACAGATCTCTTTGTGTCAGAACGGCTCTCTCTGTCAGTCCGAGGAATAAGACTGGCGTCTTGTGACTGATAGACTTTAAGTTATCCTTCCTTAAAGTCATCCTTTGTCAGTCGTTTCCTCAGAGAATCTTCTTCTTGTCTCTACGGCGCTGGGAGACAGAATCAGGAATTCTGCTGGTAACATCTGACTGGTAGATCATACTGGTGATCTTGTGCTGGCAGTTTCTGCTGGTGACTTGCCCTGGCATCATCAAAGTCTACCAAATCTCTAGATGTTAACTCTTCTCGGAATCTCCCATGACTGGTGAAATCACCGCTGGCGAATAGTGTAAGTATGAACACGCATTCTCCTGGTAAGGTTTGTCAGCCGCCTGCTGATGAAACCCTTCCCAACTGGTGAACAGTACCCAGTCATAAGCGCTACTCATGCTGATGAATAGTGTCAGCACGAGTCTTTGTCAGCCGCCTGCTGATGGAACTTTTCCCAACTGATGAACAGTAGCCAGTGGTAAGCGCTTCTCATGCTGGTGAACAGTGTCAGCATGAGTCTTGATCAGCTGCGACTTACAACTCAAAAGACCTAAACAAGACTTTACATTTGAGACTAGAGCTATGTAGAGACAACTGACGCTGGTAGGACTTAGGATTTGATCCACCAAAACTATAATCTAAACAAGTAAGCTACTGGGAAGGGAAACCTTAGACAGATTTCCCAACAATTTCCCCCTTTTTGGTACGATCAAAGCCTAACCAGCGAGCACTCAGCTGATGAGGAAAGTTACAAAGGATTTCAGGGTTTTACAAGTGAAGCCTATCAGATCTAAACCCATGAAACTACTTCCTCAACATCAGCTCTAACTAAAAGAAATCTTCCCCCTCAACCAAGGAAAGATATTGCTCGTTTAAAAATATGGAAATTAAGATCAGAGCAAATAAGCATGTAAATAAATTTAACATGCAAGATGAGTGCTGGTGCTGATTACACTGGATGTGTAAATTCAGCTGGTAAGTAAAAACTTAGACAATTGTTGGACAATGAGAGATTGTCATCAACTTGTCAGTTAACATTCCATTAGAGATTTAGCGGTTACAAGTACATTGAATGATAACTGACTAGTCTAACAGATTTACTTACAAAAATATAGAGAGACTAGACTATGGCTTGGAAGATGATCCTGGTGACTGAGTTCGACCACTGGTTAAGGACCTCAGGATCGCAGTAAGAGCAGCCATGTCTTCCTCTCTCTTGAGCCTCCATTCTGCAGCAATTCTTCTCTCTTCGGCTGCGAGGCGTCTCTCTTCCTCAGCAATTTTGGCTCTTTCCTCTTCAGCCCGTGCTCGCGCACTTTCCCCCTCTTGGATCCGCGCCAAAAAGGTGGTGACACCGGCGGTGACGGATTCCATTTGTTGCGTTACATCAGCTTGGAAAGTAGCGAAGCGCTGATCCATCCTGGCATCAATGTAAGCAAGGAGTTGCGCAGGAGGATGAATTTCAGAGATTGGCTGCGCTGATACTTCTATGGAAGAGGAAGGCACATCAGTTGTGGAAGGAGCCATTGCTGGTTCAGATTCAGCTGATTCTTCCATTGGGGCTGGCTCCTCCGCTGGCACCTTGGCTGCTGCTGGCTCCTCCGCTGGTACCGCTGCTGGGGCTGGCAGGACTTGTTCAAAAATAGGTGGGGCTGTGAGATCCACCAGCTGCCAATCCTCATGGTAAGGGACAAGGTCGCCCATTACGATCGGAACATCAGGGACGGCAGTGGTCAGCCACCAACTACGGGTAGGATCCTCCTCCACAATGTGGTCTACCAGCAGAGCGCTGGCAGCCATATCAAAGAATCTGGCAAAGTATGGAGGGATCCTGGGGAGAGCGGTGAGGATCTTCAGGCGGCGGAGCGCGTAGATCAGCTGGTATCCACGGCTGGTGGGCTGGAACTGGAGGAATGGTAGCTTAACCATTTTTGGCCTAGGGAGGCCGGAAGTCCCAGTCAGCTGTCTGAATTCTGCAATTTTCATCAATCGGCGTCTGATTCGCCTGTTCGACAGCTGTTGATGGCTTTCAGGATCAGTATCCATGAATGCATTCGCCCACGCCTCCTCTGATCTCCAGTAACCAAGCCCTAGCCTGGCATACAGAACAGCGCGCTTCTCTACTTTCAGCTGGCGCTGGCACAGGTCGAAAATCCTCCACCTCCGGAACTCCAGATATAGTTCCGGATTCGCCCTCCACAGTTCTCGGTAGCTGATTATCATCTCGTCATTAACGGTATTCTCCACCTCCGCCGTGATGTTTTCAGCATACTCATAGAGAGTGGAATTGAAGTACTCCATCGGCTGGAGGGGCAGACACCAGTCATAGATCCTCGAAGCGTATACCGACTGGTGGGGGAGTCCGCTGATGGGGATGATATTGAATGCTGATGGCTCAGGCACTCGTGAATCTTGAAATGCCATCGCCCCGCGGTGCTCCCACCAATGTACCCCTGTCACTCGTGATTGGAAGGAGTCTTCATCAATCAGCTGATGCTCTTGGATGCAGAGCAAGTATGGCCTCCTTTCTGCGCGCACATGACGTGCTGGCGCTGGCGAGGATGTTGCTGGTCGCCCGGAAGATGTTGATACTTCTGATGATTGTGGGCGACTGGCAGGACGACGAGCCTCATCCTCAAAATTTGGGAACAGATCCCTGGGCTCCATCCTCTGCACCCTTGAGTGTTGAACTACTGGTGGCGGCTCGTCATCAGCAATGATGATAACCGGAGAGGTTTTGTCATCAGCCTCTCCACCAGCAATCTCCATCTCACCGGCCTCCTCCTCAGAAAAGCTCGCCAGTTGTACCGGGGTGGTCGCCCGCTCCTCAACTCCTCCACTGGCACCCCCGTGCACGGCCAGTGGGTCTTCTTCACCTCCACCACCCCCTTGCGCGGGTGGAGGGACTTCAGCGACCTCCTCCTCATCCTGGTACATATCCACAAGGGATAGTACATCTTCATCAACACCCATGACCATCAGGCACGTAAATGATTCTTCTGATAAGATCTGGCCTGGAGCTGGTGCTGGTGGCCTTGCACTTGTAGTTGGGGCAACTTCCCATTTGCCTTTGGCCACCTGGTGCACCTGCTCCGCCAGTTGCGCCTGACGTCTGGCCTCATGCTCAGCCTGCACCTTTGCAAAGGCTTCATCGCGGGCTGCCAGCTCAGCCTCTCTTTTCCGCTGGTCGGCCAGGGCCTTCAGCCGCGCCTGAGCCTGCTTCTTCCTCACAATGGAAGCTTGTTGCTCCTTTTTGGCTTGCTCCACCAGCTTCTGAGCCCTTGTCTGGACCCTCTTCCTCTTCCGGGTCATCCTCTCTATTGTCTCCTCCTCAGTCAGTCCCAAGACGGACTTCTTGACTGGAATTGAGATCTTTCCTGACTCAGGGCCATAGGCAGCAGCTGGCTGGGGCTGCTGGCGTTGGTGGGTCCTGGGCTTCTTGCTTGAAGGGGGCCTGGGGGCTGGCACTTGTGCTGATGCTAATGCGTGAGGATGTATACCAGTTGCCTTCTCCACTGCTTCTTCCATAGAGGTGAATAAGGATTCAACCTCTAGCTTCCTTTTAAGCTCATCCTTGGCCGCGGCTGGTAGTGGGAGAGCCACCGCTGGCACTTCCTCCCATGTCTGCTCTGCATCTTCTTTAGAGACAGACTCATCGGGGTCCACAGCCGTCTTCCCCTTCAGCCGTCGTGGCTTCTTGTAGTCGGGGACAGCCAGTTTCACCCTTGTGACTGGGATGAAGTCTGATCCAACCAGTTGCTCACCCTGGTCGACGTCGTCCCCCATCTCTACCTCCAGTATGTGGCTGATCCTCAGCCCAAATGACACTGCGTGAAGAAACTTCCCGTCAGTCTTCACGGTGACATTCCTCTCAACATTCTCCAGCAGACGGCCGAAGAAGAATTCAGCCCAGTTGCCCAGTATGCCGTCTGCCAGGGCGCACATGACAGAGAACTTTCTCAAGCTCAGTTCGGCGTACGAGCCGACCTCGCATTGTAGCATGCGCACTACAATGTCACACACCATCTGCCAGAAATCTTCCATTTCTGACTTCTTCATCCCCGTTTTAAAAACGGTCACCTCCTCCCTTCTCCACTGTTCCCACCTTCGCTGGAACTCGACTGTATCATCCCTATGATACGTCGCCACTTCCTCTCCTTCATTCCTCATTCCAAAGATGTTGGCGAGGTACTCGGCGTCGAGAGTGATAAGGTGTCCGAACACCAATGTGGTAAATGATTTCCAGTCATCAGCGATGACTGCTCGAGCGTAGAACTCGGCAACCAGATGTGGATGGAACGTCCTGGGAGTCGCTATCAAATACGGGCGGAGCTGCTCATGATCTATCATCTCCATCAGCTCCGGGCCGTGGTGCTTTTCCGCCAGCTTGTCGTTCAGAATCTTCTCTTTCTGAACTTGGGCTGTTCTGATTTGTGCGTGAGAGAGGCGATGTCGGGTGGCGGCTTTATTCAGCGAGACGAGCTTGCTGAAAGGATATGTGTAGTCAATATCTGCTTCCTTCACAATGCCAGTAAAAGTAGGCATGTGGGCTTCGGCTAACGGTAAATCTAGAGACTCAGTGGATGATGAAGATTTATCAGCAGGGTTGGAAGAGGATGCCATTGATTTCAGAGAATAAGTGGAAGATGGACAAGAAAAGTGTTCGGATTGAAAGGGAAACGTAAAGGTTTATCCGAGAAGAATGTCGGATATAAATACTAAAGCCATGCAGGATTGAACGACCGAGATTAATTCTCAGAAAGTGAGAATCAATGGTCATCAGCAGGGCCCGATTCCCTGTGGCGACGTGGGTGGTCGTGCTGACGTGGGCTACGCCGTGTAGCTGACATGGCGCTCTCCGATTGGTCGTAAATGTGCTTTTGACCGCGCAGTCACTGTGCGCATTAAATTCTGAGGTACGCACACGCAGGAGGATTTGAACAATCCCGCCATTTCTGCGACAGCTGGCACGACTCTTGGACTTCAAGAGATCGTCAGTTGAGAGCTGGGACTCAACTGGTCATCAGTAATATAACTGGTCATCAGCAGGATATGCCAGTTGAACACTTCCCCCTGTCAGCATGACCTCCTTACCAGTTGACAACTGGTACTTACGAATGGCACCCGAGTGCTTGGATAAATTGAGAGCTGGGACTCAATTCCATCAGTCGTAGGAAATTCGCCAGCTGTCTGCTGACAACTTGAAGGATTAAGAAAGTTGAGAGCTTGGACTCAATTTTATTCCGCATAATCTTCTCCTTCAGGAATCCATCTTCTCACCATCGCTTGAATTGGGAGCTGGGACCCAATTTCTTCTGCTGATGGTGTTTGTCTACTGACAAATATGAAATGAGAGCTGGGACTCATTTCCTTGGCCATTTATGGGATAAGGCCTGCCAGTAGATACCACCTGTGGTTTTGAGCTACCACTAAAGAAAATATGAAGACTAAGAGCTTGGACTTAGTCTTAATCAGCATCCTTCAGGAAATCCAGAACGGAATGAGAGCTGGGACTCATTCTTCCTCAACATTAGGGCTTGCATCAATCTCCATAAGACCGAGTTTGATGCACAACTCCTTGAATCTCGCTTCTGGCAAAGGTTTGGTGAAAATGTCAGCCAGTTGATCTTCAGTTCTGATGTATTCTACGCTGATATCCTTCTTCTCGACATGATCACGTATGAAGTGATGTCGGATATCTATGTGCTTGGTCCTAGAGTGATGAACTGGATTCTTCGTTATGCACATAGCGCTGCTGTTGTCGCAATAGATGGGTACACAACCAGTGTCCACTTCATAGTCTTCCAGTTGTTGCTTGATCCAAAGAATTTGAGCACAGCAACTGGCAGCGGCAACATATTCAGCCTCAGTAGTAGATGTAGCAACTGAGTGTTGCTTCTTGCTAAACCAGCTGATTAGCTTGTGTCCTAGAAACTGACACGTACCACTGGTGCTTTTTCTATCTATACGGCATCCAGCAAAATCTGAATCTGAATACCCAATGAGTGTAAGCTCATCATTCCTGGGGTACCATAAGCCAAGTGATTCAGTTCCTTTGAGGTATTTCACTATTCTCCTAGCAGCTTCCATGTGTGACTTCTTTGGATTGGCTTGATATCTGGCACACACTCCGACTGAGTATGAAATGTCGGGTCTGCTGGCTGTCAGATAGAGAAGTGATCCAATAATACCTCTGTAGCTGGAAGGATCAACCGATTCTCCTTCTTCATCAAGAAAGATCTGGCAACTGGTGCTCATCGGTATTCTGAGAGCCTTAGTCTTCTCTGGGCAATATTTCTGAATTAGGTCCTTGGCATACTTCCTCTGATTAATAAAAATTCCATCAGCTGACTGCTGGACTTGGAGTCCTAGGAAGTATGTTAATTTGCCCATCATACTCATCTGGAATGAGTTCTGCATCAGTTGAGAAAACTTCTCACAGAGAGACATATTCTTTGACCCGAATATAATGTCATCGACATATATCTGCACCATTAGTATATCATCAGCATCCTTGATGATGAAGAGAGTTCTGTCGATCTTCCCTTTCCTAAATCCATTACTGATTAGGAACTGTGACAGCGTCTCGTACCAAGCCCTGGGCGCCTGTTTCAATCCATACAGGGCCTTTCTCAGCTTGTACACTTTGGTGCCTATTTCAAAGCCTGGAGGTTGTTCGACATATACTTCCTCCTTTAGCTCGCCATTCAAGAAGGCGCTCTTCACGTCCATTTGGAATACCGTGAAATCATGATACGCTGCATACGCAAGGAACAGCCGTATCGCCTCCATTCTTGCAACTGGTGCGAAGGTCTCGTCGAAGTCGATGCCTTCACATTGCTTGTAACCTTTGGCGACTAATCGAGCTTTGTTTCTGATTACAATGCCATTCTCATCTCGCTTGTTCTTGAAAACCCACTTGGTGCCAATCACTGACTGGTGTGATGGTCTCTCTACCAAGTCCCAAACATAGTTGCGAGTGAATTCCGCAAGTTCTTCTTGCATGGCATTGATCCAATCGGCAGATTGTAGCGCAAATCCTATGGAAGTAGGTTCCTCTTGAGAAATAAAGCAAGTCAGGAACGCGCTGCCGTGGCAAGTCTGAACAGAACCTTCTGGATCACCGAGGATAGCATCGGATGGGTGATTTCTGAGCCATTTGGGAAGATGAGAATCTGCTGGCGTTGGTTCTTCTGTTCTGATGACTGGTGCTTCCTGAACTTCACCAGTCGGAGCAGCAATAGCAACTGGTGGTCGATCTTCACCAGTTGGAACTTCCTCTTCGTCAGCTTCATTCTCTGACTGATCTCCTGATCCTTCGGCGATAATTACACCGTCAGCTGGTGCATCCACTCCAGCTGGTTCATCAGCTATTTCTGGTTCGAAAATTCCAGACGGAGTTCCCCCTGGATTATTGCCAGTTCCACTCAAGGAGATTGAGTGTAAGGTCTCAGCAAGATCATTTGCATCACCGACCCTCCCGGATTGCTGATGGGCAACCGAGGATACTGGTTGTGAAGATGATCCAGTCATAGGTCTAGTCAAACCAGTTGGTTGAGCATTGGAAGAATTCCTGCCCAACTGATCAATGACATCATTGACCTCAGGAACATCTTCAGCCAGTTGTCGTAATGTCCTGCGCACTAAAGTAGCTTCATCAAAAACAACATTGCATGTTATTTCCACAAGCTTGGTGGTCTTGTTAAATACTCTATAGCCCTTGTGAGAGGGATGTCCATATCCAACAAGGACACCCTCATCAGCTTTAGGCGAAAAAGCATTTAACTTCGACTTACCATTATTATGGATATAACATGGTGAACCGAAAGCACGGAGATGAGCTATAGAAGGCTTACGACCAAAATAAACTTCGTAGGGAGTTTTCTGGAGTCTATCGTTGATCCCGCTTCTATTCTGAGTATAGCAAGCCGTCACCAACGCTTCTCCCCAAAAACTCTGTCCTAAGCCGGATTC
>JAPKLW010007602.1:0-14746 GCA_026898455.1 Plectranthus barbatus | reverse complement strand
TAGAGTATTATATCACATGTTTTTATATGTGTTGGGGTAATCTATCCCAAAATTTACTTCTATATTTTCCTCCATTAATGATTACTGTCTTAGCATTTAGTCAATGCTAAATGACAGTTGTATTTTATAAATAATAAATTTTTTTGAGTTGGTCTCCTGAGAGATGGTCTCACCAATTTTTTTTATTATGAGACGGATCTTAATACATCATTTTAATAAGTTAAATACATCATTTTATTTTAAAAAATTACATTATTTACAACAAAGAAATACATCATTTGCAATAAAGAAATACATCATTTCAATAAATTAAATACATCATTATATATTTTTTTCTGTGTAAAAAATTACATTATTTGTAATAAAGAAATACATCATTTACAATAAAGAAATACATCATTTCAATAAATTAAATTCTTCATTAAATTCGTCTCACAATAAAAATGATGAGACCGTCTCATCTAAGAATTTGCCTTCTCTTTTTAAATATATTCAGATTTTACAATTTATTATATAGTAATTATAATATATTTTGATTTGGTTATTTGCTATTAAGAATCTTTTGATTGGAAATATAAATACATTAAAATCTCTATAAATTAATATATTTGGGATCAGAGAATTCTATTAATTTAGAGGGATATTATTATATCGATAAATTAATAATTTATCGACTTAAAGAAATTTATGAAAAATATAATTTTGATAAAAATAAATATTGTAAGTTAAACTAATTGAATTTAATATTTTATTCATGAATTTACAAATTTCTATTAATTTCATCGTAATTAATAAAAAACATGAGTTAGAAACTATGTATTGATTCATGTAACTAACAAAATATGTATATTCATGCATCTACTAAATATATTCATGTATATATGTATTAAGGTCAATCGTAATTAATCAAATGAGTTGAAAAATATGAATTGATTTAATGTAACTAATTAAATACATCCACATATGATAAGATAATAAAATAACTATATAAATCTCAATATGAAAAAAAATAAAAAATCATAACACCAAACCATGACCTCTCATCTAAAAGGGCTCACAAAATCATTCATAATCGATCAAATGCGTAGAGCACTATGCGAGTACAAGAGAGACCACCCTACATGCACTAAAAAAAAATTACAAAAGTGGGTTGAGGAAAAATATCAGTTGAAAGTTAGTCAAGGTACAATATCAAACACTCTCAAAAGATCATCGGAGTACATTGCAGCTAACTTTGAAAAAGGAGGAGGTTCCAAGCGACACAAACTAGCAAAATTTTCAGACATGGAGAAGGTTGTTTATGAATGGTTTCTTCAATATCAAGATCGAGTAAAAATGACAAGAAAGCAGATTCTAGAGAAAGCAAAGGAGGTGATGAAGCATTTGTATCCTCGACATATGCCTGATCACAAATTTTCTCAAGGCTGGCTTGAAAATTCAACATAAGACATGTTATTAAAATATTCCGTCGTTTTGGAGAAAGTGATTCGGTGGATATACAAGACATGGAAAAGAAGCTGGAGTCCGTAAGGGAAAAAGTAAATCAATTTTCCAAGAATGATGTTTTTAATTTAGACAAAACAAGTTTATTTTACAGGTTATAAGTTGATCATTCTCTAGCAACCGAACAACTTGAAGGGAGAAAACAAGAGAAAGAAAGACTTACGATTGTTATTTGTTGTAACAAGGATGACTCAGAGAAAATTCTTTTACGGATTATTGGAAAATATGCAAACCCGCGTTGCTTCAAGAATATCAACATGAACAACATTGATTCTGAATATCGTGCCAACAAAAGGGCATGGATGACTAGTATGATTTTTGATGAATATGTTCGTTGGCTTGATCATAAATTGAATGCAGGCGAATATTGTTGATGGTAGATAATTGTCCAGCTCATCCAAAAAATATTGAAGGGCTACAAAATGTGGAGTTGGTTTTTTTTTTTTTTTTTGCCATGCAACATGACATCCAAAATTAAACCATGTGATACTGAAATAATCAGAGCTTTTAAGATGCACTATCGAAGGAGGTTTTACAGAAAGATATTGGAAGGTCATGAGTTAGGGCAATCTAATCTAGAGAAGATTAATATTTTAGATGCCATCAATTTTGCTGTCTTTGCTTGGACAACCAATGTTTCTCAATTGACAATAGCAAATTGTTTTCAACATTGCAAAATTCGCTCAGATGAAGCAACCCAAGCGACTTAAGTGAGACAACATTTGAAGAAGGCCTACGTCAACTTGAGAACATGATCAATGATGTTGGCTATCGAAATAAAATGAATGCCAATAACTTGTTGGATTATCTAGGCAAAAATGAAGAATGTTTAGAAGTACAAAATTTAGAGGAAATTGTGGCCAATCTTGTTGAAAGTTCTAATGATGAAGTTGAAGATGATTCGGCACCACTTGAACCAGTCACGCGAAAGGAAGCATTGAATGCGGCAACAACTCTTCATAACTTTCTATTGCAATTGGAGACCTCAACACCGGAACTTGTGGGTGCAATTAGAAAAGTTAGAGATGAAGTTGAATTGGATTTGAATTTAAAAATGAAACAAATTACAATAGATTCATATTTTAGCAAGCTACCAAAGTAGTAATTGTAATTTTTTATGAGTTATTAATTTATAGTTTCGTTGGGACCTCTATATCTATAAAGGGGATCTCGAGAAAATTATTAATTTATTGATTTATGAAGGTTTTACTGTATGTATTTTGTAGTACCTATAATATTTAATGAATATTTTATATATTTATAAAATAAAAAGTTTTTTAGACGATGTCGTTTTTACTTACTTGAAATTAGACTGACATCATTTGGTTTAAAATTACATATATATATATATATAGGGATTGGATCTGGTGATAAAAATTCCCCCCATATATATATATATATATATATATATATAGGGATTGGATCTAGTGATAAAAATTCCCCCCATATATATATATATATATATATATATATAGGGATTGGATAGTGATAAAATGATAAAGCCACTTGATTACTTTTACAATGTTGCTTGATTGTGTTTTAGTTGTGTTTGATTACAATGTTGCTTGATTGCATTTCAGTTGTTTCTTGATCATTTGTTGCTCGATTGCGTTTTAATTATTGCTTGATTAGATTTCAACCATTGATTTAATTAGATCTAATGGATGAGATTCATCCTTATTTTTTAATATACTTATTTATTTATTATCATACTTATATATATATATATATATATATATATATAGAGAGAGAGAGAGAGAGATATCCACTCAACTGCTAAAATTAAAGTTTGTGCAAAATATGAATGAATCTCAGCCATTGGATTGATAGCATCAATGATTGAGATTAAAGCATCAAAGATTAAAAAATCAAGCAAAATTTCGTTCGTGCTTAATTTCTTTATAAATCATACTTAATTCGATTAAGCATGATTTATAAAACAAAAAAATATGAAATCTAGAAAAAAGTTTTAATCTCAACCATTGATTTTTTTTTTAGATGTAGATTCATTCCTATTTAGTACAAACTAATTTTTAGTATGTTGTTGGTCCTAAAATCAAAGTGCAATATGTGCAGCGGAAGGTTTTGTGTATGCAGCAGAAGTAGATGTAAACACAAGCACTGGTTCGTTTAAACAGGGCAGAGTCAGTTTTGTGTGCAGTAAGTTTAAGCTTAAGTCTCTGTTCCATCTTAAGTCAGTTTCACAGTATATATTCTTCAGTACTTGGACAAGTATTGAAGGCACAAGTAGTCATTTTGTGAAACAGAAAACAGAGCAAGTATATGGAAAGTAGTAAAATAACACACAAAGATTTTATAGTGGTTTGGATTTCAATATCCTACATCTACTCTTCAGACTCAAGGTCTGGATAATTTACTAAGCGATTACAAGCCTCCGTACGATCTATTCACAGTCCGTGGCACCTCCGTCCTCTGGTCAGCTGTGGCACTCACCTAGGAACTCCTTGTAGACTCAGTCTTCAGGTTGAAGTGGGGACGCACCCCGCAGCCTCCTTCCTGGTGGGTGGATGTTTACTAATTCTTCCCAGAATGGTTGGATGTTTAGAGGTTCTTCCCAGAACACAAGTGGCTGGCATACTGTTGGTCCCGGATATCAGGGTATACTTTGGCAGCGGAAAATACGTAAGTTCGTTTCTTGCACTCTGCTGGTTACACAGCTGACTGGGACCTTGTCAGCTGGTAAGTCAACTGGCAACTGAGTATTCAGCTGACTGGCAACTGGCTGGTCAGCTGATGACTCAGGACTTAGAAAATTTTAGAGTCGAGTTTGCACAGTTATAAACTGGTTTCAGTTATACTCCAGCACTTGGGTGCTGGGTTTTAAATCAGTAAGTAAATGCTGAAAGCAGTAAATAACAAGGATATTTTATAGTGGTTCGATCAACAGATCTACGTCCACTCTCCAGTCGAAGCACTGGAAATTCACTAAAAAGAGTAATCCGGTACAAGATTTCCTACGATCTATTTCCAGCTGGTAGATGCCTTGTCTACCAGTCCACTGGATCAACCGCTCCCGGTCCTTGTCCTTCTTCAACTCTCGTCAGATGGATGGAGTGCGAGCACGTCACTTCAACCTCCTCCTCCGACTGATTGGGTGTTGAGTTCTCCCAAGAACTTGACTGTTGCTGGCGGCAAAACTGCCCGTAATAACTCTGGAGCTGGCTGGCTCAAGAGCTGCTATGTTCTTCCTCGGAATGAGAAAGAACACCAAATGAGATCAATAACTCACAAGCTAGAAGCTTGGAGTCTCGTGTTCAAATGATTGACACACGGAGTAGCTTTAAGAAAAGCCTCGAAAGATTGCTTATTCGCTGATATGAATGCGTTTGAGCTTTCGGTAGTTCAAGAGTTGGCTAAGAGTATTGAATGCTGTTGGATCTCACGTATTTATAGACGTGAGATTCAGATTCAAATACTAGCCGTTTGGACACATCCGGAAAAGTCTCTGTCCTCGCATGTCCTTCTGCAGGCGGCAGGTAGGAATTTCCGGAAAGCGCCATACCTTTGGTCGCTTTATCTGACACAGATCTTTTTGTGTCAGAACGACTCTATTCGTCAGTACGAGGAATCGGAACTGATAGTCTTGAACTGATAGACTTTAAGGTATCCTCCTTAAAGTTATACTCTGTCAGTTAATTCCTCGACGAATCTTCTTTTTGTCTCTATGTCTTCGGGAGAGCGAATCTTCAATTCTGATGATAACCTTCGACTGGCAGATCATGCTGGTGATCTTGTGCTGGCAGTCTCTGCTGGTGACTTGCCTTAGCACAATCAAGGTCTACCAATTTGTCTGATGTTATCTCTTGGAATCTCCCGTGACTGGTGGCTTCACCGCTGGTGAATAGTATCAGCCAGAACACATATTCTGCTGGTAAGATCTCTCAGCCTCATGCTGGTGAAATCTTCCCAACTGGTGAACAGTAACCAGTCAATAGCTCTTCTCCATGCTGATGAACAGTGTCAGCATGAGTCTTTGTCAGTCGCTTGCTGGTGAGACTTCTCTCAACTGGTAAGCACATCTCATGCTGGTGAACAGTAGCCAGCATGAGTCTTGATCAGCTACGACTTACAACTCAAAAGACCTAAACAGGACTTTACATTTGAGACTAGAGCTATTCTAGAGACAAACTGACGCTGGTTGGACTTAGGATTTGATCCACCAAAACACCAAACTAGAATCTAAGCAAGTAGCTACTGGGGAAGGGAAACTTAGCCAAATTTCCCAACAATTTCCCCCTTTTTGGTGCGATCAAAGCCTAACCAGCGAGCACTCAGCTGATGAGGAAAATTACAAAGCATTTCTGGGTTTTTTACAAATAAACCTATCAGATCTAAACCCATGAAACTACTTCCTCACATCAGCTCTAACCTAAGGATCTTCCCCCTCAAACTGGGAGAGATATTGCTCGATTAAATTATGAAGTAAAGTCTGAGCCAGGTTAGAATCAACAAAGTACCAAATTGAGTGCTGGTGCTGATTACACTGAATGTGTAAGTTCAGCTGGTAAGTAAAAAGTTGACATTAGTTGGACAATGAGAAATTGTCGTCAACCCGTCAGTAATCAATCCATTAATGATGTTACAATTACAAGTACAGGATTAAAAACTGACTAGTCTAACTGATACAAAAAATGAAGAGTACAAGACTTATGGCTGAGATGAGGATCCAGGTGATTGATTGCGATTTGCTAAATTCCTCAAGATCTCTGTAAGAGCCGCCATATCTTGTTCCCTCTTCAAGTGCTCCTCAGCAGCAATGCGACGCTCTTCCGCAGCAAGCCGAGCCCTCTCCTCATCAGCGACTGCTCGCGCCCTTTCCCCCTCTTGGATCCGCGCCAAAAAGGAGTTCACCCCAGAGGTGAAAGCCTCCATTTGTTGCGCCATCTCTGCTCGGTAGGAAGAAAAGCGCTGGTCCATCCTGGCATCAATGAGAGCAACCAGTTGCGCAGGCGGATGGACCTCGGAGAGAGGCTCTGCTGACAGGGCCATCGAAGTGGGGGGCTCAACAGATGAGGCTTCAGCCATCACTATATCAGCGCCAGATGCCCCATCCACAACTTGCTCTGCAGCGGCTGCTGGTGCTGCTGCTGCTGCTGACGCTGACTCCTCCACCCAGTCAACGGGCTCCAGCTCCACAACATTCGGAGCACCAGCGACTGCAGGGACCAGCCATCTGCTGCGAGAGGGATCCTCCTCCACCAAATGATCAATTAGCAACTCAGTGGCTGCCATATCGAACAGACGGGCAAAGTAGAGGAGGAGCGGTGGGAGGGCAATCAGTATTCGGATCCTTCGGAGAGCGTAGACCACCTGAAAGCCCCGGCTGGTGCGGTGGAACTGGAGAAAGGGCACTTGGACACGCCTTGGCTTCGGGAGTCCTGAGCTGCCAGTCCTTAGGCGATAATCAAGAATCTTCTGCACTCGCCGCCGGACACGCCTAAGGGACAAGGGCTCTGGCTCGTCAGTTAATGTATCCATGAATTCATTCGCCCAGGCCTCTTCATTTCTCCAGTATTGCAGCCCCAGCCTAGCGTACAGAACTGAGCGCTTCTCCACCGTGAGATACAGCTCCACACGGTCAAAGATCCTCCATCTCCGCAGCTCACAGTACAGAGTCGGGTTGACAAACCACAGATACCGGAAGTCATTAAACAAGTCGAAATCAACGGCATCCTCGACCTCCACCGTGATATTTTCTGCGTACTCATACAGAGTACGGTTGTAGAACTCCATCGGCCTCAGGGGCAGGCACCAGTCCTGGATGCGGGAAGCTAAGACCGACTGGTGGGGGAGCCCGCGGAGGGGAATGATGTTGAGAATGCTGTAGTCAGGCACTTGAGAGGTGTCGAAGGCCTCTTCCCCGCGTAACTCCCACCGATGGGGTCCATTGACCATCTCCTCATATTCATCAGCGTCGACCACGTTGTAATTGAGGACGCTGACGGTTATGTCACGTTGTGGTCGCGAATCAGCACGTCGAGGCTGTGCTGGTGAGGATGTCGCTGGTCGTCCAGAAGTTGAGGCTCCTTGGGACTGTTGACGACCGAGCTGAGCCTTCCCTTCCTTTGCAAAATCTGGGAACAGGTTCCTTGGCTCCATCCTCTGGATTGTGGAGTGCTGGACAACTGGTGGCTCCTCTTCTTCAGAATCATCAGAGATAACAATGGGAGCCTTTCCAGCCGTCCTTGCACCAGTCTCCACATCCATCTCTTCTTCCTTCTCTTCCTTCTCCTCCGCCAGTTTTTCCGGGGTGGTCGCCCGCTCATCAACTCCTCCGCTGGCAACCCCTTGCACTGCCAGCGGGCCTTCTTCGGCAACTCCGCCTCCGCTGGCATCCCCTTGCGCAGCCAGCGGGCTCCCAGCCTCTTCCTCATCCGGCTGGTAGTGCTCGACTATGGACATGATGTCCTCGTCGACTCCCATCACCAGCAGGCGCTGATATGTATCTTCTGGTAAAAGTTCGCCTGGTGGTGGGGAAGCTGATGGGCTGGCACTTGGACTTTCATCAGCCTTTCCTTTGCCCTTGCTTGCCAGCCTCAGCTGTTCAGCCAGCTCCTCCTGGCGCCTGGCTTCATGCTCAGCCTGCACCTTGGCATAGGCTTCATCGCGGGCTGCCAGCTCAGCCTCTAATTTTCGCTGGGCTGCCAAGGCCTTCAGCCTTGCCTTGGCTTGCTTCCTCCTGACAATGGAGGCACTTCTCTCCTTCTTAGCCTGCTCCATCACCAGCTGAGCTCTGGTTTGGATGCGCTTCCTCTTGCGAGTCATCCTCTCCAGCGTCTCTTCCTCAGTCAATCCAAGAATGTTCTTCTTGACTGGGATGGAGATCTTCCCAGGCTCGGGATCATATGCCACAGCTGATGGTGGCTGCTGGTGCTGAGAAGTCTTGGGCTTCTTGCGGGAGGTCTTCTTGGTGACTGGCACCTGCTGAACTGGCTGAGGGCGACTGCCAGAAGCATCCACTTCCGTCTCCTCCATTTGAGTAAAAAGAGACTCAGTCTCCATCTTTCTTTTCAGCTCGGCCCTTGCCTCCTCCGTCAGCGACTGTGCCATGATTGGCACCTGTTCCCCCTTATCCTCCTCTTCTTCCTCCGAGACGACCTCAGCTGGATCCACTGCTGACTTTCCCCTCAGCCTCCGCGGCTTGTGGTAGTCAGGGCGAGGCAGCTTGGCCTGCTCCTTGGTGGGCGGAATGAAGTCCGAACTCACCAGTTGTTCCCCCTGGTCCACTCCATCTCCAATCTCCATCTCCAAGATATGGCTGATCCGCAGCCCAAAGGATACGGAGTGAGCGAACGTCCCATCAATTGGAATGTTGGCGTTCCTGGCTACATTCTCCAGCAACCGGCCAAAGAAGAACTCGGCCCAGTTGCCCTCAATCCCATCCACCAGCGCGCACATCACCGAAAACTTGCGCAGGCTCAGCTCGGCGTAGGATCCGACTTCGCACTACAACATCCTGACAACGATGTCGCACACCATCTGCCACCAGTCATCCATCTCCGACTTCCTCATACCAGTCCGGAAGACGGTGACTTCATCCCTCTTCCATTGTGTCCACCTCCTTCGGAATTCCACCGTATCATCCTGATGATACGTGGCGACTTCCTCTCCTTCATTCCTCAGGCCGAAGAGATTGGCGAGGTATTCGGCGGTAACGGTGATCAGGTGGCCGAACACCGATGTAGTGAACGACCTCCTGTCGTCAGCAACCACGGCCTGAGCGTAAAACTCGGCTACCATGTGCGGATGGAAGGTCTCGGGCCTTGCCGTCAAATACTGACGAAGGCCTTCCCGGTCGATCATCTCGATCAACTCCTCCCCATAATTCTTGCGCGCCAGTTTCTCGTTCAGAATCTTTTCTTTCTGAACTTGCGCCGCCCTCATTTGCGCGTTCGAGAGCTGAGCCCTGGTCGCCGGCTTGTTCAGCTGAACCAGTCGAGCGAACGGAAGAGTATAGTCAATATCCTCAATCTTCACAATGCCGGTGTACGTCGGCATGTGCTGCTCGGCAACTGGTAGTCTGGGCTCACCAGACGATGAAGATGTGGAAGGTTGGTTGTCTTCCGGGGGATTATCAGTTGGGGGGCGTGAAGATGAAGCCATAATCTCAGGAAACTTAAGAATTTTGAGAGAGAATGAGATAGATTAGGGCTGGAAAAAACTTGAAAGAACGTAAAGGTTTTTCCGATGAAGAGTCTCGAGTATTTATACTCGAGTCCATGCAAGATCAGACGACCAGGATCAACGCTCAGCAAGCGGGAATCGACGGTCATCAGCAGGCCCGTTTCCCTGTGCGACGTGCGCGGTCGTGCTGACGTGGGGCGCGCCGTGTAGCTGACGTGGCGCTCAGCGATTGGTGGAAACCAAAAGTCGGACTGCGCAGCCACTGTGCACATTAAATGTGGCATTAAATGCCGCATTAAATTCGGAGGCCAGTACACGCTACATGGATTTGAACAATCCCGCCATTTCTGCGACAGCTGGCTTGGCTGGGCATCACCAGCATACACCAGTCGCATACTTCCCCCTAACTGGTTGGCCTCTTCATCAGTTGGCAACTGATACCACATGCTTATAATACATTCTTCTGGCAAACTCATCAGTTAGCAACTGATACCACTTATTGAAGAGCCATTTCTCCACTTGATGATAATTTCTTCAGTTAGCAGCTGATACCACCTTGTAGATATACATCATCAGTTAGCAACTGAGACCACTTGAGAAATCAACCACTTGCTGGTAGCACGTCCTGCTGGCAAACTCATCAGTTAGCAACTGATACCACTTGATGATCAGACTAGCGACCTTAACCAAATTGAGAGCTTGGACTCAATTTTCGCCAGTCGTGGGAATGACCACCAGTTATCTGCTGGCAACTGGAAGTGGATCCATTTCTTCAACACTGCTAGAAGGTGGCAGCTGGGACCCAATTTTGCTTCAGCGGAAGATAAAAAGCTGGCAAGATGAAATGAGAGCTGGGACTCATTTCCTTGGACAATTGAGGGATAAAGTCCGCCAGTAGATATCATCTGTGGTTGGTAGACACCACTAGTCGAGAAACACCACAACTGAGAACTTGGACTCAGTTGTAATCAGCATACGCCAGAGAATCAAGAACAGAATGAGAGCTTGGACTCATTCTTCCTCATCATTAAGGCTCGCATCAATCTCCATAAGACCGAGTTTGATGCACAACTCCTTGAATCTTGCTTCTGGCAGGGGCTTTGTGAAGATGTCAGCCAGTTGATCTTCAGTACGAATGTAGTCCACGCTGACATCCTTCTTCTCGACATGATCACGAATGAAGTGATGTCGAATGTCTATGTGCTTGGTCCTGGAGTGATGAACCGGATTCTTCGTGATGCACATAGCACTGTTGTTGTCGCAATAAATGGGAACACAGCCAGTGTCCACTTCATAATCAGCCAGTTGTTGCTTGAGCCAAATAATTTGAGCACAGCAACTGGCAGCGGCAACATACTCAGCCTCAGTGGTAGAAGTAGCTACAAAGTGCTGCTTCTTGCTGAACCAGCTAATCAGCTTGTGTCCGAGAAACTGACACGTACCACTGGTACTCTTGCGGTCAATACGGCATCCAGCGAAATCTGAATCTGAATATCCGATAAGCGTAAGCTCATCATTTCTGGGATACCATATTCCAAGAGATTCTGTCCCCTTCAGATATTTCACAATCCGTTTAGCAGCTTCCATGTGTGACTTCTTAGGATTAGCTTGAAATCTGGCACACACTCCGACTGAATAAGAAATGTCGGGTCTGCTGGCAGTGAGATAGAGGAGTGATCCAATAATTCCTCGGTATATAGTAGGATCAACTGATTCCCCTTGCTCATCAAGAAATATCTGGCAGCTGGTACTCATCGGGATCCTTAGAGACTTAGTCTTCTCTGGGCAATATTTCTGAATTAGATCCTTGGTATACTTCCGCTGGCTGATAAAAATACCATCAGCTGATTGCTGGACTTGAAGTCCTAGGAAGTATGTCAGCTTGCCCATCATACTCATCTGGAATGAGGTCTGCATCAGCTTAGAAAACTTCTCACAGAGAGATATGTTCTTGGATCCGAAGATGATGTCATCGACATAGATCTGCACCATCAGCATGTCAGCTCCATCGTTGAGAAGAAAGAGAGTCCGATCGATCTTCCCTTTTCGAAATCCATTGCTGGTGAGGAACTGAGATAGTGTATCATACCAAGCCCTGGGCGCCTGTTTCAATCCATACAGGGCCTTCCTTAGCTTGTACACTTTGGTGCCAATTTCGAATCCAGGAGGTTGCTCTACATATACCTCCTCCTTTAGTTCGCCATTCAAGAATGCGCTCTTCACGTCCATCTGGAACACCGTGAAGCCGTGATACGCTGCATAGGCCAAAAATAGCCGTATCGCCTCCATTCTTGCAACTGGTGCAAAGGTCTCATCAAAATCGATGCCTTCACACTGTCTATTGCCCTTGGCGACTAAACGAGCCTTGTTCCGGACCACAATGCCATCTTCATCTCGCTTGTTCTTGAAAACCCACTTGGTGCCAATCACTGACTGGTGTGATGGTCTCTCTACCAAGTCCCAAACATTGTTGCGAGTGAACTCCGCAAGCTCTTCGTGCATGGCATTGATCCAATCGGCAGATTCGAGCGCATCTTTGATGGATGTAGGTTCCATCTGAGATATAAAGCAACTCAATAGCGCACTGCCGTGCCTGGTCTGGACAGAACCTTCCGGATCACCGAGAATAGCATCAGATGGGTGATCCCTCAGCCATTTGGGAGGACCAGCGACCGCTGGTGCCGGCTGGGAAACAGGTTCATCTGTCCTGACGACTGGTGCTTCCACATTTCCACCAGTCGGAGCTGCAACATCAGCTGGTGCTGGACCTTCACCAGTTGGAACAACTTCATCAGCATCACCGTCTGACTGGTTGTCTGAATCTCCACCAATGTTGTCAGCATCAGCTGGAACATCCTCTCCAGCTGATCCATCACTGCCTTCTTCTTCAAAAAGGCCAGTAGGGATTCCCCCTAGATTGTTACTGGGTCCACTCAGGGAGATTGAGTGTAAGGTCTCAGCAAGGTCATTTGCATCACCGACCCTCTCAGGTTGCTGATGGGCACCTGAGGTAACTGGTTGTGAAGATGATCCATTCATCGGTCTAGTCGAACCAGTTGGTTGAGCATTGGAAGAATTCCTGCCCAACTGGTCATTGACATCATTGACCTCAGGAACATCTTCTGCCAGTTGGCGTAAGGTCCTGCTCACTAAAGTAGCTTCATCAAAAACAACATTGCATGTTATTTCCACAAGCTGGGTCGTCTTGTTAAATACTCTATAGCCCTTGTGAGAGGGGTGTCCATATCCGACAAACACACCCTCATCAGCTTTAGGCGAGAAAGCATTTAAGTTCGACTTCCCATTATTATGGATATAACATGGAGAACCGAATGCACGAAGATGAGCTAAAGTAGGCTTACGACCGAAGTACACTTCGTAGGGAGTTTTCTGAAGTCTGTCGTTGATCCCGCTCCTATTCTGAGTATAGCAAGCAGTCACCAACGCTTCTCCCCAGAAACTCTGACCCAAACCAGACTCAGCCAGCATGGATCGGACTGCTTCCTTCAGCGTCCTGTTCCTACGTTCTGCCAGTCCATTTTGCTGTGGTTGCCTTGGTGTAGATCTCTCATGTTTGATCCCGGCCTCCGCGCAAAAATCCATCAGCGGACCGTTGCAGAATTCAGTCCCATTGTCCGAACGAATTCGCTTCACGACAGCTTCTCTCTGCTTCTGAGCTTGGATGATCAACTCTGGAAGAATCACCTTCACCTCATCCTTTGTTCTGAGAAGCTTCACCCATGTATAGCGCGAGTAGTCATCGACTACCACCAGCGAATATCGTCTTCCTCCAATGGTTTGCGGCGTTACTGGTCCAAACAGGTCCATATGTAACAGCTCGAGTACCTGACTGGTACTAGGGTGAACTGGCGACTGGCTCTTGAAGGATTTCTTGGTCTGTTTGCCTTGCTGGCAGGCCTTGCAAATCCCTTCCTTCTTGAACCCGCCCTTGGGAAGACCATCTACAAGATCATGCTTGGTTAGATAATTAATAGTTTTGAAATTCAAATGACTTAACCTTTTGTGCCACAGCCAGTTGGTCTCCATGGAACTGGTGGCAACAAAGCATGTATCAGTCTTCCCGCTTTGCCAGTCAACGACATACAACCCTCCTTTGCGGACACCTTTCAGCTTGGTCTCGCCAGATTCTTCATTCTTGATCTGGCACCCGGATTTGTCAAACACAATGGTGTAACCATTGTCGCACAGCTGGCTGATGCTCAGGAGGTTGTGCTTCAGGTTGGTAACAAGGGACACGTTGACAATACGCACATCATCCTTCTCTATGCATCCCTTGCTGATAACTCTGCCCTTGGAGTTATCACCAAAAATAACTGGAGGTCCTCTGACCTTGGTGAGCTCCGAAAACAAGAACTCCTCACCAGTCATATGAGCGGAGCAACCACTGTCAATGATCCACTCGCTCGACCTCTGAAGCTGATACGCATGATCCTGTTCCTGCAAGAAAAATGAAATCATTTAGGTCCCCGATCATCAGCGGGTCCTGCAGGGTTAGATCTCTGGAACATTCCTTTCGGAATCCAGATTTGAGTAATCTTCAGCTCAGTGTTACCCTTGCTGACATCACTCATGGCCTTTCCCTTCCTCTTAAAATAATGCATGGAATTGTTTTTGGAAGGTGTGGCTGTGTGTGCAGTTCCTCTAGAAGTATTCTTCTTCTGAGGAGATCGGAAATTTCTTTCCGACCGCTTGTGCTGCCTTGGTGGTCTTTGGAACTGTGGACCACGGTGGTTAGCCTTCCTAGCCCTTGATGAAAACATTTGATTGGGCTCAGGCCTCCGATAGGTATTCCTCCTATCGGGAATTGTCCTTCTCTCAGTATTCTGCTGAGAGTGGGACCCCTTGTAAGTATGCTGGCAACTGGCATACTTATAAGGTTGTGTGTGGAACCTCTGGACAGCTGGTGCTGGCTGTCGGGTTCCACTGGCTGCTGGTGCTGACTTCCTTGCCTTGGAATATTTTGGCTTAGTCAGCTTCTTAGGGTGTGCTGGCGTCCTGTCAGCAGAGGAATTTGCCAGTCGAGGTTGTTGTCGTGATGACTCACCTCTATATCTGGGCTGATGATTCCTTTGCTGAT
>JAPKLW010007601.1:3544-14749 GCA_026898455.1 Plectranthus barbatus | reverse complement strand
CGCTTCTCCACCGTGAGATACCGCTCCACACGGTCAAAGATCCTCCATCGCCGCAGCTCACAGTACAGAGTCGGGTTGACAACCCACAGATATCGGAAGTCATTAAACATGTCAAGATCAACGGCATCCTCGACCTCCACCGTGATATTTTCTGCGTACTCATACAGAGTACGGTTGTAGAACTCCATCGGCCTCAGGGGCAGGCACCAGTCCTGGATGCGGGAAGCTAAGACCGACTGGTGGGGGAGCCCGCGGAGGGGAATGATGTTGAAAATGCTGAAGTCAGGCACTTGAGAGGTGTCGAAGGCCTCTTCCCCGCGTAACTCCCACCGATGGGGTCCATTGACCATTTCCTCATATTCATCAGCGTCGACCACGTTGTAATTGAGGATGCTGACGGTTATGTCACGTCGTGGTCGCGAATCAGCACGTCGAGGCTGTGCTGGTGAGGATGTCGCTGGTCGTCCAGAAGTTGAGGCTCCTTGGGACTGTTGACGACCGAGCTGAGCCTTCCCTTCCTTTGCAAAATCTGGGAACAGGTTCCTTGGCTCCATCCTCTGGATTGTGGAGTGCTGGACAACTGGTGGCTCCTCTTCTTCAGAATCATCAGAGATAACAATGGGAGCCTTCCCAGCAGTCCTTGCACCAGTCTCCACATCCATCTCTTCTTCCTTCTCTGCCTCTTTCTCTTCCTTCTCCTCCGCCAGTTTTTCCGGGGTGGTCGCCCGCTCATCAACTCCTCCGCTGGCAACCCCTTGCACTGCCAGCGGCCCTTCTTCGGCAACTC
This sequence comes from Plectranthus barbatus, assembly GCA_026898455.1. NCBI lineage: Eukaryota > Viridiplantae > Streptophyta > Magnoliopsida > Lamiales > Lamiaceae > Plectranthus > Plectranthus barbatus. The sequence continues at coordinate 13,962 of JAPKLW010007601.1, read as the reverse complement.
CGCTTCCGCTGGCATCCCCTTGCGCAGCCAGCGGACCCTCATCTTCAGCATTAGCACCGCTGGCATCCCCTTGCGCAGCCAGCGGGCTCCCAGCCTCTTCCTCATCCGGCTGGTAGTGCTCGACTATGGACATGATGTCCTCGTCGACTCCCATCACCAGCAGGCGCTGATATGTATCTTCTGGTAAAATCTCGCCTGGTGGTGGGGAAGCTGGTGGGCTGGCACTTGGACTTTCATCAGCCTTTCCTTTGCCCTTGCTTGCCAGCCTCAGCTGTTCAGCCAGCTCCTCCTGGCGCCTGGCTTCATGCTCTGCCTTAATCTTGGCATAGGCTTCATCGCGGGCTGCCAGCTCAGCCTCTAATTTTCGCTGGGCTGCCAAGGCCTTCAGCCTTGCCTTGGCTTGCTTCCTCCTGACAATGGAGGCACTTCTCTCCTTCTTAGCCTGCTCCATCACCCGCTGAGCTCTGGTTTGGACCCTCTTCCTCTTCCGGGTCATAATCTCCAGCTGCTCCTCCTGGGTCTGTCCCAATATGTTCCTTGGAGCTGGACCAAGAACCAGTGCCTGATGTGGCTGCTGATGCTGATGCTTCTTGGGTCTTTTGGGCTTCTTCTGGGATGGCTCGTCAGTAGGGACGAAACGGATGTCCCGGGGATGGATGCCAGTGGCCGCTTCCACTGTATCTCCCAGCTGGGCGAAGAGACGCTCAGTCTCTCGCTGGCGCTTGAGCGCAGCCCTTTCTTCTTCAGTCAGCGGGCGAGCCATAACTGGCAGTTGCTCGCCCTCATCCACCTCATCTTCCTCAGAGACACCCTCAGAAGGATTCACTGAGGTCTTCCCCTTCAGCCTCCTGGGCTTCTTGTAGTCTGGGCGGGGGAGTTTGGCTTGCTCCTTGGTCGGAGGGATGAAGTCCGAACTGACCAATTGCTCACCCTGGTCCACCCCATCACCCAACTCCATCTCCAGTAGGCGGCTGATACGAAGCCCAAAGGATACGGAATGGGCAAACCTCCCTTTAGTCGGAACGTCGATGTTCCTGCCGACGTGTTCCAGGAGCCGGCCGTAAAGGAATTCGGCCCAGTTCCCTTGAATCCCGTCAGCAAGGGCACTCATCACGGAGAACTTCCGGATGCTCAGCTCTGCGTACGACCCCACTTCGCACTGCAGCATTCGTACGACTATGTCGCACACCATCTGCCAAAACTCGTCCATCTCGGACTTTCTCATTCCAGTCCGGAAGGTGGTCACCTCCGCCTTCTTCCACTGGGTCCAGCGCTTCTGGAACTCGACGGTGTTGTTCTGAAGGTAGGTAGCCACATCCTCGCCTTCGTTCCTTAGCCCGAACATCTCGGCGAGGTACTCGGGGGAGACGGTGATCAGGTGTCCAAACACCGAAGTGGTGAAGGACCGTTCGCCGTCGGCGATCACCGCCCGTGCGTAGAACTCCGCCACCAGGTGCGGATGGAAAGTCTGGGGCGCCGCCGTCAGATACTGTCGGAGGCCTTCATGATCGATCATCTCGATCAGCTCCTCCCCATGGTTCTTTCTGGCCAGTTTTTCGTTGAGGATCTTCTCCTTTTGAACTTGTGCGGCTCTGACTTGGGCATTTGACAACCGATCACGGGTTGCCGGCTTGTTCAGGGCAACAAGTCGTGCGAACGGATAAGTATAGTCAATATCCTCAATCTTCACAATGCCGGTGTACGTCGGCATGTGCTGCTCGGCAACTGGTAGTCTGGGCTCACCAGACGATGAAGATGTGGAAGGTGGGTTGTCTTCCGGGGGATTATCAGTTGGGGGGCGTGAAGATGAAGCCATAATCTCAGGAAACTTAAGAATTTTTAGAGAGAATGAGAGAGATTAGGGCTGGAAAAATGTGAAGGATCGTAAAAGGTTTCTCCGGTGAGGGACCTCGAGTATTTATACTCGAGTCCATGCAGGAGTCTACGACCAGGATCAACGCTCAGTACGCGGAGATCTACGGTCATCAGCAGGCCCGATTCCCTGTGTTGACGGGCGTGGTCGTGCTGACGTGCTGCACGACGTGGTGCTGACGTGGTGCGCTGCAGTTGGTGGAAACCAAACGTCGGACTGCGCAGCCACTGTGCACATTAAATGTGGCATTAAATGCCGCATTAAATTCGGAGATCCGCATACGCTATCGGATTCGAACGATCCCGCCATTTCTGCGACAGCTGGCTTGGCTGGGCATCACCAGCATACGCCAGTCGCATACTTCCCCCTAACTGGTTGGCCTCTTCATCAGTTGGCAACTGATACCACATGCTTATAATACATTCTGCTGGCAAACTCATCAGTTAGCAACTGATACCACTTATTGAAGAGCCATTTCTCCACTTGATGATAATTTCTTCAGTTAGCAGCTGATATCACCTTGTAGATATACATCATCAGTTAGCAACTGAGACCACTTGAGAGATCAACCACTTGCTGGTAGCACGTCCTGCTGGCAAACTCATCAGTTAGCAACTGATACCACTTGATGATCAGACTAGCGACCTTAACCAAATTGAGAGCTTGGACTCAATTTTCGCCAGTCGTGGGAATGACCACCAGTTATCTGCTGGCAACTGGAAGTGGATCCATTTCTTCAACACTGCTAGAAAGTGGCAGCTGGGACCCAATTTCGCTTCAGCGGAATTTGGACTCAGTTGAGAAACACCACAACTGAGAACTTGGACTCAGTTGTAATCAGCATACGCCAGAGAATCAAGAACAGAATGAGAGCTTGGACTCATTCTTCCTCATCATTAAGGCTCGCATCAATCTCCATAAGACCGAGTTTGATGCACAACTCCTTGAATCTTGCTTCTGGCAGGGGCTTTGTGAAGATGTCAGCCAGTTGATCTTCAGTACGAATGTAGTCCACGCTGACATCCTTCTTCTCGACATGATCACGAATGAAGTGATGTCGAATGTCTATGTGCTTGGTCCTGGAGTGATGAACCGGATTCTTCGTGATGCACATAGCACTGTTGTTGTCGCAATAAATAGGAACACAGCCAGTGTCCACTTCATAATCAGCCAGTTGTTGCTTGAGCCAAATAATTTGAGCACAGCAACTGGCAGCGGCAACATACTCAGCCTCAGTGGTAGAAGTAGCTACAGAGTGCTGCTTCTTGCTGAACCAGCTAATCAGCTTGTGTCCGAGAAACTGACACGTACCACTGGTACTCTTGCGGTCAATACGGCATCCAGCGAAATCTGAATCTGAATATCCGATAAGCGTAAGCTCATCATTTCTGGGATACCATATTCCAAGAGATTCTGTCCCCTTCAGATATTTCACAATCCGTTTAGCAGCTTCCATGTGTGACTTCTTAGGATTAGCTTGAAATCTGGCACACACTCCGACTGAATAAGAAATGTCGGGTCTGCTGGCAGTGAGATAGAGGAGTGATCCAATAATTCCTCGGTATATAGTAGGATCAACTGATTCCCCTTGCTCATCAAGAAATATCTGGCAGCTGGTACTCATCGGGATCCTTAGAGACTTAGTCTTCTCTGGGCAATATTTCTGAATAAGATCCTTGGTATACTTCCGCTGGCTGATAAAAATACCATCAGCTGATTGCTGGACTTGAAGTCCTAGGAAGTATGTCAGCTTGCCCATCATACTCATCTGGAATGAGGTCTGCATCAGCTTAGAAAACTTCTCACAGAGAGATATGTTCTTGGATCCGAAGATGATGTCATCGACATAGATCTGCACCATCAGCATGTCAGCTCCATCGTTGAGAAGAAAGAGAGTCCGATCGATCTTCCCTTTTCGAAATCCATTTCTGGTGAGGAACTGAGATAGTGTATCATACCAAGCCCTGGGCGCCTGTTTCAATCCATACAGGGCCTTCCTTAGCTTGTACACTTTGGTGCCAATTTCGAATCCAGGAGGTTGCTCTACATATACCTCCTCCTTTAGTTCGCCATTCAAGAATGCGCTCTTCACGTCCATCTGGAACACCGTGAAGCCGTGATACGCTGCATAGGCCAAAAACAGCCGTATCGCCTCCATTCTTGCAACTGGTGCAAAGGTCTCATCAAAATCGATGCCTTCACACTGTCTATAGCCCTTGGCGACTAAACGAGCCTTGTTCCGGACCACAATGCCATCTTCATCTCGCTTGTTCTTGAAAACCCACTTGGTGCCAATCACTGACTGGTGAGATGGCCTCTCTACCAAGTCCCAAACGTTGTTGCGAGTGAACTCCGCAAGCTCTTCGTGCATGGCATTGATCCAATCTGCAGATTCGAGCGCATCTTTGATGGACGTAGGTTCCATCTGAGAGATAAAGCAACTCAATAGCGCACTGCCGTGCCTGGTCTGGACAGAACCTTCCAGATCACCGAGAATAGCATCAGATGGGTGATCCCTCAGCCATTTGGGAGGACCAGCGACCGCTGGTGCCGGCTGGGAAACAGGTTCATCTGTCCTGACGACTGGTGCTTCCAAATTTTCACCAGTCGGGGCTGGAACAGCAACTGGTGGTTGACCTTCAGTTGGAACTTCACCAGTTGGGATTTCTTCAGCTTCACTCTCTGACTGATTTCCAGCGCCTTCGCCAGTATCAGCTGGCTCCTCTCTTCCAGCTGGCTCCGCGTCTTCTGGCTCAAAGACTCCAGTCAGAATTCCCCCTTGATTAATGCATGATCCACTCAGGGAGATTGAGTGTAAGGTCTCAGCAAGGTCATTTGCATCACCGACCCTCTCAGGTTGCTGATGGGCACCTGAGGTAACTGGTTGTGAAGATGATCCATTCATCGGTCTAGTCGAACCAGTTGGTTGAGCATTGGAAGAATTCCTGCCCAACTGGTCATTGACATCATTGACCTCAGGAACATCTTCAGCCAGTTGGCGTAAGGTCCTGCGCACTAAAGTAGCTTCATCAAAAACAACATTGCATGTTATTTCCACAAGCTGGGTCGTCTTGTTAAATACTCTATAGCCCTTGTGAGAGGGGTGTCCATATCCGACAAACACACCCTCATCAGCTTTAGGCGAGAAAGCATTTAAGTTCGACTTCCCATTATTATGGATATAACATGGAGAACCGAATGCACGAAGATGAGCTAAAGTAGGCTTACGACCGAAGTACACTTCGTAGGGAGTTTTCTGAAGTCTGTCGTTGATCCCGCTCCTATTCTGAGTATAGCAAGCAGTCACCAACGCCTCTCCCCAGAAACTCTGACCCAAACCAGACTCAGCCAGCATGGATCGGACTGCTTCCTTCAGCGTCCTGTTCCTACGTTCTGCCAGTCCATTCTGCTGTGGTTGCCTTGGAGTAGATCTCTCATGTTTGATCCCGGCCTCCGCGCAGAAATCCATCAGCGGACCATTGCAGAATTCAGTCCCATTGTCCGAACGAATTCGCTTCACGACAGCTTCTCTCTGCTTCTGAGCTTGGATGATCAACTCTGGAAGAATCACCTTCACCTCATCCTTTGTTCTGAGAAGCTTCACCCATGTATAGCGCGAGTAGTCATCGACTACCACCAGCGAATATCGTCTTCCTCCAATGGTTTGCGGCGTTACTGGTCCAAACAGGTCCATATGTAACAGCTCGAGTACCTGACTGGTACTAGGGTGAACTGGCGACTGGCTCTTGAAGGATTTCTTGGTCTGTTTGCCTTGCTGGCAGGCCTTGCAAATCCCTTCCTTCTTGAACCCGCCCTTGGGAAGACCATCTACAAGATCATGCTTGGTTAGATAATTAATAGTTTTGAAATTCAAATGACTTAACCTTTTGTGCCACAGCCAGTTGGTCTCCATGGAACTGGTGGCAACAAAGCATGTATCAGTCTTCCCGCTTTGCCAGTCAACGACATACAACCCTCCTTTGCGGACACCTTTCAGCTTGGTCTCGCCAGATTCTTCATTCTTGATCTGGCACCCGGATTTGTCAAACACAATGGTGTAACCATTGTCGCACAGCTGGCTGATGCTCAGGAGGTTGTGCTTCAGGTTGGTAACAAGGGACACGTTGACAATACGCACATCATCCTTCTCTATGCATCCCTTGCTGATAACTCTGCCCTTGGAGTTATCACCAAAAATAACTGGAGGTCCTCTGACCTTGGTGAGCTCCGAAAACAAGAACTCCTCACCAGTCATATGAGCGGAGCAACCACTGTCAATGATCCACTCACTCGACCTCTGAAGCTGATACGCATGATCCTGTTCCTGCAAGAAAAATGAAATCATTTAGGTCCCCGATCATCAGCGGGTCCTGCAGGGTTAGATCTCTGGAACATTCCTTTCGAAATCCAGATTTGAGTAATCTTCAGCTCGGTGTTACCCTTGCTGACATCACTCATGGCCTTTCCCTTCCTCTTAAAATAATGCATGGAATTGTTTTTGGAAGGTGTGGCTGTGTGTGCAGTTCCTCTAGAAGTATTCTTCTTCTGAGGAGATCGGAAATTTCTTTCCGACCGCTTGTGCTGCCTTGGTGGTCTTTGGAACTGTGGACCACGGTGGTTAGCCTTCCTAGCCCTTGATGAAAACATTTGATTGGGCTCAGGCCTCCGATAGGTATTCCTCCTATCGGGAATTGTCCTTCTCTCAGTATTCTGCTGAGAGTGGGACCCCTTGTAAGTATGCTGGCAACTGGCATACTTATAAGGTTGTGTGTGGAACCTCTGGACAGCTGGTGCTGGCTGTCGGGTTCCACTGGCTGCTGGTGCTGACTTCCTTGCCTTGGAATATTTTGGCTTAGTCAGCTTCTTAGGGTGTGCTGGCGTCCTGTCAGCAGAGGAATTTGCCAGTCGAGGTTGTTGTCGTGATGACTCACCTCTATATCTGGGCTGATGATTCCTTTGCCGATCAGCCATACGAGGTATGCTGGCAGCACCAGCTGGTGCTGACTCATTTACCATTCTGCCCTTACCATTACCAGCATTGGGTTGGTTTATGCTCGAATCATTTGTAAATCCCAACCCGGATTTATCATAAGGTTTTCTCCAATGACTTAGAGCTGCCTCTAAATCCTTAGAGCCCTTGTTTAGAAAATTGATTTTATTTTCTTGCTCCAGAACGAGACTGTGAAGGTTATCTCGCTCAGTTTTTGTACTTTGAAAATCTTGGAGCAAGTCGAAATGAGCCTTTTTCAAAGTTTCTAGCTCTTCGCTGAGTGACCTAGATTTTTCAATCTCACTGGTCAAAATGGAAACTTGATTTTTCAGCGAAGTGTTTTCGCCAGCTAAAACATTTTTCATTTCATAAAATTTTAAAAACTCATGCTGAAGAACATCTAAAGTGACATCTTCTGAGTCGGAGCAATGCGACTCAGAATCGTCTATGATTTGAACAGGCATGATATGCAATTGAGGATCTGATTGTACCTCATCATCAGTAGTCAATGCCAGATGTTCTTCCTTGTCAGCATCTTCTTCAGCTGACACTTCTCCTAGAGCAGCCATGAATGCCAGAAGAGCTTCTTCTTCAGACTCTCCATCTGACTCGTATTCCCCATCATCATGGTCGGGGATATCAGGAACTTCAGTCCTTGTCAGCATGGCTTTGGCAACTGCCTTGGAGGCACGCTCTTCAAAGAGCTTCTTCAGCCGTTCCCTCTCAGTTTTGTCCACCTGCGGACATTCAAATTTTAAATGGTCAGGGGATTGGCATTGATAGCAAGCACGAGGAGCTCTTTTGACGAATTTCCCGTCAGTTGAGCTTGAAGAGACTCCCTGCTTTGACTTAGCCTTTTCCAGTAGGACGGCCAGTCATTTCATTTGCTGCTCAAGTTCAGCGATAGAGCTCTCGCCACTTTTGGAGTAAGATCCTGACGTGGATGGGATCTCCTTCGGCTGGTTGGTCTGCCCAGCAGGCCTGTCAGCATGGAAGGGCTTCTTGGGCATCCGCTTGAAGTCCTTCTTGACGAAGTAAGCTTCGTCCTGAGCCTTAACGCTGGGGGATCCAACATTCCTGATAGCCTCGTTTTTATTCACCATCTGGATATCCCATTCATGTGCCTGCAACTGAGCAAACACTTCTTTAGGAGTTAGTTTGGATAAATCTTTCTCCTTTAGTACGGTGGTTTTCACAAACCAATCCTCCTTCGGCATCTTGGACAGGATCTTCGAGTTAAGATCAGCATTTTCGTACTCCCTGCCCAGAGACTTCAGCTCGCTGACAATGGCGTTGAATCTCGCCTCCATCTCCTTGATGGTTTCTCCAGTCAGCATCTGGAAGGACTCATATTTATCCACCGCAACCTGCAATTTGTTGCGTTTCATTTGGTCAGTTTCTTGACATAGACTATCAAGAAAATCCCATACTCCCTTAGCAGTATCAAACTGCAGTGCGTCCTCCATCAGTGATTCTGGAAGGCACGCAAGGATCAGCTCATGTGCAATGGAATCCAGCTGATTCCGCTTTCTGTCCTCAGCATTCCATTCATCTTGGGGCTTTGGGACCACCGCAGCTGGACGATCTCCCAGCTGATGCTGAATCTTGGTGATCTCTATTGGCCCTGTCTCCAGTACATCTTTCATGTCTGGATGGATGCTCTTCAGGGAGATAAGCGTCCTCTTTCGCCATGTAGAGTGCTTCTCCGTCTTGTAGTCCATTAGCTTTGGGATATTCATCTTGAAGTACCTGAGCTAGACAAACAGACAAACAAACAGGAGTGCAAGGAAACGTGGATCACGGTCCTAAGCGACACAGAAACGAACGGTCTGTAAGAACCTGGCTCTGATACCACTTGTTGGTCCCGGATACAGGGTATACTTTGGCAGCGGAAAATACGTAAGTTCGTTTCTTGCACTCTGCTGGTTACACAGCTGACTGGGACCTTGTCAGCTGGTAAGTCAACTGGCAACTGAGTATTCAGCTGACTGGCAACTGGCTGGTCAGCTGATGACTCAGGACTTAGAAAATTTTAGAGTCGAGTTTGCACAGTTATAAACTGGTTTCAGTTATACTCCAGCACTTGGGTGCTGGGTTTTAAATCAGTAAGTAAATGCTGAAAGCAGTAAATAACAAGGATATTTTATAGTGGTTCGATCAACTGATCTACGTCCACTCTCCAGTCGAAGCACTGGAAATTCACTAAAAAGAGTAATCCGGTACAAGATTTCCTACGATCTATTTCCAGCTGGTAGATGCCTTGTCTACCAGTCCACTGGATCAACCGCTCCCGGTCCTTGTCCTTCTTCAACTCTCGTCAGATGGATGGAGTGCGAGCACGTCACTTCAACCTCCTCCTCCGACTGATTGGGTGTTGAGTTCTCCCAAGAACTTGACTCTTGCTGGCGGCAAAACTGCCCGTAATAACTCTGGAGCTGGCTGGCTCAAGAGCTGCTATGTTCTTCCTCGGAATGAGAAAGAACACCAAATGAGATCAATAACTCACAAGCTAGAAGCTTGGAGTCTCGTGTTCAAATGATTGACACACGGAGTAGCTTTAAGAAAAGCCTCGAAAGATTGCTTATTCGCTGATATGAATGCGTTTGAGCTTTCGGTAGGTCAAGAGTGGCTAAGAGTATTGAATGCTGTTGGATCTCACGTATTTATAGACGAGGGATCCCATTCAAATTTACTAGCCGTTTGGACACATCCGGAAAAGTCTCTGACTCCAGATGTACTTCAGACGGCTGCAGGTAGCATTTTCAGGAAAGCGCCATGCCTGCGATCGCTTTATCTGACACAGATCTCTTTATGTCAGAACGGCACTATTCGTCAGTACGAGGAATCGGAACTGGTAGTCTTGAACTGATAGACTTTAAGGTATCCTCCTTAAAGTCATACTCTGTCAGTTAATTCCTCGACGAATCTTCTTTTTGTCTCTAAGACTCTGGGAGAGCGAATCTTGAATTCTGCTGATAACCTCCGACTGGTAGATCATACTGGTGATCTTGTGCTGGCAGTCTCTGCTGGTGACTTTCCTTAGCACAATCAAGGTCTACCAATTCGTCTGATGTTATCTCTTGGAATCTCCCGTGACTGGTGGCTTCACCGCTGGTGAATAGTGTCAACCAGAACACATATTCTGCTGGTAGATCTGTCAGCCTCCTGCTGATGAAATCTTCCCACTGGTGAACAGTAGCCAGTCAATAGCTCTACTCCATGCTGATGAACAGTGTCAGCATGAGTCTTTGTCAGCCGCTTGCTGGTGAGACTTCTCTTAACTGGTAAGCACATCTCATGCTGGTGAACAGTAGCCAGCATGAGTCTTGATCAGCTACGACTTACAACTCAAAAGACCTAAACAAGACTTTACATTTGAGACTAGAGCTATTCTAGAGACAAACTGACGCTGGTTGGACTTAGGATTTGATCCACCAAAACATTTAAACACCAAATCTAAGATCTAAGCTATCAACTGGGGAAGGGAAACTTAGCCAAATTTCCCAACATATGCAAACTGAAAAACGGTTTCAAAATTTTATTTTTATGGTTGAA
>JAPKLW010007599.1:0-14752 GCA_026898455.1 Plectranthus barbatus | reverse complement strand
GCAGATTAAATCGGATCGCGTGGTTGAATTGAGATTTGGAATTCAAATGCAAAAGATCGGTTCAGACTCGACGGAGTTACGGTAAACCCTAAATCCACAAATCTTTGTATTAAATTCATAGGAGCATGCTAGGGTTTTGAGAATTTTAATTATGAGCAATATCCATAGATCGATCCGGTTCAGTTTGGTTTTGGTGATTCGATTTACGGAAAAACCCTACAGTGCACACATAGGCACTTGAGACAATGGTGGCAGCAAACAGTGTCGGGAGTCGCTGGTGGTCTAATCAGCGATGTAGGTGGCGGCAACACCAACTATAGTGGCGAGTTTTTGGGGTGGTGTGTGTGCACCCTGTTGTGTGCAACCTATTCTCGTGCATCCCAAGCGATCGTTTGCATCGTACAACGACCGCGACATAGACAATCGGTGATGGTGGAGGAAGGACCAGCAACTGTGCGTGGCTTTTTCTCCAGCAGGTGCGCGCACGTCAGGTTGCAGGGGGTGGTGATAGCGGCGGCCGCCTCGTGGGTGAAACCCTAACAGAGGCGGTTTTTATCTTCAATTCAAACCTTAGCACCGCCAGGGGTTGACCCCGCTTGCCAGAAACCCTAGGTACCATAGAAGCATCATAAACACGTTGGACGTGCTCATCGCTCATGCGCAGGCAGTAACCGTGGTAACCAAAAGCGATGAAAGATAGAAACGACAAAGGTGCAGTAGTGCGAGCCGCAGACGCTCTGGGCATACGCGCAGGGATGTTGTTATACCATTCGCTCGATCTTCTTTCACGGTAGTTCGATGAAGGGCGAGCTGATGCAAGGTGAACAAACGACAATGGGGGCAGTGCGGCCCTTCGACGATCGCAGCGGAATGATTTTTTAAAAAGAATTTAAGCCTTATCAAATGGCTCTTATTCGAGGTTGTCCCTTAGTTTTTGTGAATCCTCCATTTTTTTTTCTTTTAAATCTTTTCCCACAAACAGTGCCAATCGTTGATGCGTGAAAATTAGTGAATTAACCTTTAAGATTGAATACTTGAAAAGAATGGAGAATTTTATTATTGATAATAATAAAGAAACAATCGATCCTTTTACAATGAAAAGTATGAGTATTTATAGGGAGAAAACTAGATTTACAAGGAAAACAACTTTAATCATAGCGTAAATAAGTTCTTTCCTTCTTAGTTATGGAGTTGATGTGGTCAAATCCCTCTTGGTTTGCATCTTTTTCCTCGTCCTTCTATATTCTCCTCATATGCTTTTAAGTGCCAATTGGACCGGTCTGACTACTTTGTTTGAGAAGCATCCCGAGGGGCAACTCAAGTAGTTCGATCACTTTAACCATCAAAATGGTTCGATCACTTTATCAAGTAAGCTCAAGTTGGGTCGTGTCGTCAAGCTTGGAGTCTCTTTGTTGTGCTTCATTTAGTTGTAAATAGGCCCAAAATGGGCATGACCATTTTGGGGCACAACACTAGCCCCCCAACTTTATAGAAACCGCGCTCGTTTTGATGAAGTTGAATGTTTTGTTGGTTGATGTAAGGAACTTTATGCTTCTCTTATGATCGAACCATGGTATAAATTTAAGGAGGCGATAGAGGGAATTCGTTTTGCTCCTCCGTTGCATCTCCCCCGAGAGCCAGCATTAAGGATTTCTTCGCACCTCTCCAACCGGCTCTTTAACGTGAAAGAGAAAGGCGCGACTGCCACCATTTCCCGTATTAGTCGATGGAAGTGACTCAAAGTAAAGGACATACTTTACAAGGTGGGGTTCCAAGAAATTTTGCTGTAGGAGTGAATCCCAAAAAGATTGTCGGTAGCGAACTTTAATATTTCGGCATGGGAGCCGACTTCGTACTGCACGTGGGTAGGTACGGTAGAATTGGATGGATCTGAATTCTATGGATCTGGTAGAGAGTGAATTTCATTGTTCCAAGATCAATTCAAGTGTTTGTACGGTTCGATATTGAATACGGAGGAGGATGACTCTTGTGACGTTGCCACTTGAGGCTAGGCACGTGCTGTTGGAATTTGAGATCCCCGAGTGCCCTAGCAGTGCAAAATTTGCTTCATCTAGGGGTAGCCTTGGTGTATGAAGGCTTGGATCGATATGCTTGAAGCATATAAAATCTTGCATGAGTGTATTCATGCGAGTAAAATGATCCGAGATGAGCCGAATGAATTATGAGAAGCTCGTACCATTTCAATTTTGGTGAGTTGAGAGTGGGTTATCATTCTGAGTGGATGTATGAATTCGATAGCAAATGCTTCAAAGATGTGGTGTTTTGACGTCTCAAGATGTGGTTCGGACTAGATGCAAAATGCTTATAAATTTAATGATCTTGCTCTCTTGCACGCAGTTAAGTTACGAGAAATATTGCAAAAGAGCATTAAATTCAATTGAAGATATGTAAGAAAGACACTTAACTTTTGATTCGAAGTCCATGCCTGAAACCCCCTTGAATTTATTGTTCTTTTGAACTTAATGAGCAATTCGAGAGGTTGTTTCGATTGTTGAAGGGTGGTGCTTTGCAGTTCTACTTAGTTGAATTTTAATAATGACTCAAGATGGGAATGAGTGTAACCTCGAAACCCGATGCTTTGAAATGAAAGATTGGGTGATTTGAGATCAAATAGCAACATTCATTTGAACAACCCCCATTCTTTAATCATCTCTATTCGGAGCCCCCAACGCGTGATGTCCTTTGGGGTGCTTTGAAGTTCACTTGAGTGGTCGTGCAAATAGTGAATAAGAAGAATAATAGTATTCCTTAAAATATCGATGTATTACTTCAAATTAACCAAGAGTGGGGGCCCTTGATTTAAATAATATTAGAATAACTCCTATTACAACTCGATAATTCATATACATGACATTATAAGTTTGACCTAATCTAGATAGGGACACTCTATCTAGTGGTATGTTTGACTCATCAAAATAATATGTAAGGAAGAAACTTCTATCATAAAATCTAACATATAGCACTTTAAAAATTATTGGACTAGTACTCAACGTGATGATTATGGCGTGGCTTGAGAAATGGTGGAAGCTGGAGTGCACGTTGTTGAATATGAAGGAAGTAATATAGTTTAAGTGTAGTTGCCATGCATGCTGCATTTTTTCTTTCTTGTTTTACTCAAATAAGCGTGTTCATGCTTTATCAATTTTGTTTTTCTATTTTTTGTTGAGCTTGTGGCACGTGTCGAGCATGTGCTCGTTCACGTCTTTTTCCCTTACCCAACACATATGTATTTGTAGAGAGCTTTTTTGAGATAAGATACCAGATGAAATAAAAGAACATTCTACATTTTTATGCTTTTATACTACAATTACAACATGGTACCCGAGCTAGGTTGCGATAATTGATCAATTCTTATTTTCTTCGTGGCGAAGAATTGACGCATGACATGGCAGACTTTAGCTCCAGATGAGCAAGGAGATTCTTCCAATGCCGACCAAGTGGATGATGTTAATCCGTTTGATGAGGGTAGGCGACAAGATCGAGGCAAGAAACTGGTGTTACAACTTGATCATAATGTTATGGAGGACGTGCTCTCTGTACACCCGAATGACAACACTTCATTACAGCTTGTTGTCGTGCCACTCACAGGTAACAATTACTTTACTTGGAGTCGCTGTATGTAACGTGCATTGGGTGGTAGGAATAAACTGAAAATTATTGATAGGTCTATACCTGAACCACCTATTGATTCTCCTTATCATAGCACTTGGATGAAGGTTGATTATCTTGTTTTTACGTGGATTATGAACTCTATTTCTAAGGATCTTGTTGTTGGCTTCCAATATCTTGATAACGCTGCACAATTGTGGAGGGAAATCGGAGCTAGATTTAATAGATGCAGTGGTCCTAAGTTATATCAGCTTGAGAGAGAGTTGATGAATTGTATGCAGGGGAACTTGTCTGTGATGCACTACTTCAGTATGTTAAATTCTTTGTGGGACAAAATAAGTCTTATTAACTCTCAAACAAACTATGTTTGTGACTGTGGTGCTACATAGAGATTAAAAGATAGAAAAAACTCCATGAAATTCCTTCTTGGTTTGAATGATAGCTATGATGCCACGCGTAGATCTTATTATTGGATCCTTTACCTACTATTAGCCGTATATACTCTATGGTCCTGCGAGATGAGGATAAAAACTGAGTGGCTTCTCTTACTGTGCAACCAAGTGAGTCTATAATGTATGCAATCAGTACTCCTGGACAGTCTGGGTATAAGCGGAGGATACCTGGGCCATCCAATACTAGTATGAAGCCTTGGATGAGCAAGGAAGAGAAGAGGAAATTGAAATGTAACCACTGTGGAGGAGGAGGCCATGAGGCAATGATTGTTTCAAATTACATGGATTCCCATATTGGTGCAAAGAGTTAAAGAAGAAAAGAGATGCTCATCACACTTTTCATATTTCACAATGTGATCCCCATGTCACAGATGAGCCATCAAATGATATGGAAAAACTTATTCAAGAGAAAATAGAGCAATGTTTTCAGAAGTTTAAGGTTGGGGAGGAGAAGGTGAACATGGTCATTGAAGGTTTCACATCTTCTTATCCTTTTGCAGCATTGAAGGGCACTTTCTATTTGGTGTTACTGAAACCGTGGCAAAGGACCAGTGGATCTTGGATTCTGGTGCCAGCATACATATCTGCTGCAACCAAGTCTTATGGATAATGTTGTTAAGTTGGAGCCTCCACAACGGGTTCATCTACCAGATGGAACTGTTAAAATGATTAGTCATGCAGGATGGGTGACTCTAAATAGGAATTTGGTTCTACATAAGGTTCGACTTGCTCCAACTTTCACACACAACCTCATTTCTGCATCTCAATTGATCAGTGAGTATAATGCTAAATGTACTTTTGATGAAACACATTGTCTGATTCAACACAAAGGAGATGATTGCATACTTGGTATTAGAAAAGCTGGGGTAAGGTGTGTTGGTCCATGAGATCAGAGTCGACGTGATAAAGATAAAACTCTCACACGAAATGCAGCGGAATATATAATCGTTCACTTGCACTTTTAAGTTATTTTCAAAGAGTATTTGGCTCAACTAGACTTAGGTTTTCTTGTAGGTATACACTAGCAACTCTGTTGCTAGGTTTAAAAACACAGTTCAATCGTTAAGCAATAAAACAGTAAAACAAGATAACTACACCAAGTTTATAGTGGTTCGATCAAAAGATCTACGTCCACTCCTTAGCCGAAATGCTAAGAATTCACTAAGAAAGTATACAAAGTACAAGGAATCGTCTTTCCCATGTAGTAGGACAGTGAGCTTTCGAGCTGGCTACTCCACAACTATCCTCCGTTACTTCGCAATCCTTAGTTAGATCCAGCTACAGTCAAGTCAAGGGCGAAACCTTCGTAAAACTTGACTTTCGCTGATCGTGATGGGAGATTTTAGAGTTCTCTCCTGAACTTAACTGTTTTTGGCAAGATGCCCGTCGGAGTCAGATCTTGTTAGAAATGACTGTTGGATGCTTCCAAGGTCGGAAGGAATCCCAATGATTGAACCTTAAAAAGGATTCAATGAACCACTTGAGTGTCAGATCTTGAATGTGGGGGACACTCGGTGGTTGAGAGCTTTAAAGATTCTTCTGGTCTTGTTAATGCTCTCGTGACTACTTTTCACTTTGTTTGTCTGAGGAATCTCTTGAGTATGAGTTCGTGAGTAGAGAGTGAATGAAGCAGTAGTTGTCTCTCACTTGTGGACTTGGCTTTTATACCTGGAGATTCAAACTTTGAATCCCCATATCCGTTAGATACAACGGTTCCTTTGTCCAAGAGTGGTTCGACTTTTTCTGTTCTTTCTGGCATCGTACAGTGCTTTCCGAACTACTTCGGGAAGGCTTTTGTCCTTTGTATGTACTGGTGTCAGAATGGCAGTATAGCGGTCTTGTCGGTTCTCTCGCTTTTGCTAGGCTTCTTCCGAACGGTCTGCAACCTTCCTTAGCAATCTGCGAGTTGAATATTGGATTGCTGACTCCTCAGCAATTACTCACGTTATCTCCGATTCCCTATCAATCTGCTATGTTCTAGCAAGCTCTATCTTCTTAGCAGTCTGCTAGCATCATCTAGCGTTCTGTTGATTTTCTTATCTTCGACTGCTGAGAAAGACCCTTAGCAGTCTCTTCACTCGATTGCTAATGCCTTAGCAATCTCCTTCTTCGCACTTGTTTGCTAGCTTCTTTAGCATTCTCTTCCATTTACTAGGAAGCCTTCTAGTACTCTAGTCTATTACAACTCAATATTTAACCTATACAGGACATTACAAGAGTTGCTAGACTGTGCTAGAGTTCAGCAATGATCGACCAAATGCTAAGACTTTAATTCAACAAAACCTATTACAAGTTGACCCTGAAGGAAGAATTACAACATAATTCCCAACAAGGTGTATGTCTTCTTTTCTTTAGATGTGCATCAACTTAATGCAACTAGGCTTGGGAGGTCTGTTACAGGAATAGAATGGCATAAGATCCTAGGCCATGCTGCTATTTCAACCATGAGAGATATGCCTACTATTAAGGATCTCTGCACTCCTAGTACATGTGATAAGATAGCTGCCCGTGAGATTTGTCATAAAGCAAGACAGTGCAAGGATAATTTCCCTTCACGAGGTAACCATTGCAGTGCAGCCTTTGACTTTGTCCATATGGATCTTTGGGGACCCTATAGAGGTGAGACTGTTACTCATACTTCTTACTCCCTCCGTCCCGGTCAGATTGTCCCATTTTGACCGAACACGATAACCAAGGTATGTGAGTGGTAGTGGATGGTAGTGAAATGAATATTTTATTGATGAGTGTGAAAAACTTGCTATTTTAGAAAAGTGGACTAATATCACGGGATAGACAAAAAAAGGAAAATGGACAATTTATGCGGGACAGCGGGAGTATATGCTAACAGTGGTGGAGGACTACAACCGCTGCACTTGGATTTACCTCATATCTGCCAAAGATCAAGTTGCAGGAGCAATCAAAGAATATTTAAGACTGGTAGAAATACAATTTGAAGTAAAGGTGAAGCAGGTTAAGACAGACAATGGTAGTGAATTCATGAACAAGAGTTCATGACATGTTTGTGGATGCTGGAATAATGCACCAAAGTTCTTTTACTTACAGTCCTCAACAAAATGGGGTTATGGAACATATTCGATCTTTGCTGTAAACTGCTTGAGCTCTTTTATTTCAAAACAGTTTACAACACAAGTATTGGTCCTACTCTTTACTTCATGCTACTTGGCTTATCAATGGAGTGCCTATGACTTAGTTGGACTGGAAGAGTCCATATACCATTTTGTTAAATAAATTATTTTTTCTTTAAAAAGTAAGTTTTTTTTTTTACTATTTAAGTTGAACATACATACCCTTCAAATGAGAATCCTATTTTGATATCTTTGTAGTATTTATTTTATCCATATAGTCCTTTTTATATTTATTAAATTCACACACAGACAGTTGAATATACTGGACTTAAATGAACTATAGTTTTGAAAATTACTAAAAGATATGAATAATTTAGTTTTTTTTCATATTATAAAATAAAATAATATGGGTTCAAGCTTGTAAATTAGTTTATTTTAAATAGAAAATGATAAATAGACGAAAGCCAACAAGGCAGTTTGATGATAATTATGTTGGGCTGAAGACGAGAAAATTTAAATTTGGGCCTTATTAAATCGGCGTCGTCCTACTTCCTCCCTTAAACCCAAAACCTCCTGCATTAGCTAAAACTGAGGTTTTAGCCTCTCCGCACCGCCTGAACATCGCCGCCGTAAAACTGGTGGTGCGCTGCCTTTCAACTCGGACGTGCTAGCATGGAGAAAGATAGTAAAAACAACCAGGGGCACAAGTCTCACAGGACTCGAAAATCCGGAGCTTCCGCCAAGAAGAAATCGAAGTTGAAGCCGAATTCGACCGAAGGTCTTTCCAAGGAACAGCAGAAGATTAATAATCCTAAGGTATTAATCCAGCATATGATTTGTTTGTTTGTTTTTGTTTTTGTTTTTTTTTTTTTTTGCGCAAGTTTTTGTCTGTTGTTGGATCGGTGTAACTGCATCTCATTTCGGCATTAGTTATTTTATGTTTAGATTTTCCTCATTTTGCGCGTTTCTGATGTTCGTCGAGAGATTATGCCGCCCTTCCTTAATAAGATTTCTTTGTGCTAGCGAGTGATTGTTGAATTAGGTTATCATGATTGGTAACAATGTTGTGTTATGTTTGATTGTATTCATGCTTGTTTATAAGTTACTACGGCAACATACAATGCTCCATGTATGCTTTTGTGGGAGTGAATGTGTCTAGATGACCGTATGCTCGATCCTCAAGTGACAAATTTGAGTTTATTTTAATGCATTTATTTGCTAGGCCTTTGCTTTTAATTCGAGTGTGAAAGCCAAGCGCCTGCAATCACGAGCTACAGAGAAGGAGCAGAAAAGGCTTCATGTACCGACAATTGATCGTAATACAGGAGAACCTGCTCCATTTGTTATTGTCGTCCAGGGACCTCCTCAGGTTTGTGAATGAGGTTTTACTGTTCCTTGACTACATCTCTATTTTGTAACGTTCATTCTGAAAATTGGAAGTTTTTGGTTGTGTTGTAGGTGGGGAAGTCACTGCTAATAAAGTGCCTTGTAAAACATTACACGAAACAAAATTTATCTGAAGTTCGTGGGCCAATTACTATTGTATCAGGTTGAGTCTGCTTGCTATGTTTCTTGCTCACTTTTGAACTTCTATTTATGTGTTATGGTGGGGCCTGACCTGTTATGCTTATATGATTATTGATCTGTTGACTTTATGATTCAGGCAAGAAACGGAGACTGCAGTTTGTGGAGTGTCCAAATGATATCAATGGGATGATAGATTGTGCAAAGTTTGCTGATTTGGCATTGCTACTAATTGATGGAAGCTATGGTTTTGAGATGGTAAGAACATATTTCTTTTCCATTTTTCTTGGTTAGTAGAGTGCTTCTTTAGCATTTAGGCATGTATATTGGTTAGAGTTTACGCTGCTTCCAGGGATGCAATCTTGTCCTATTTAATTAGGGAAGCATGTATGAGATTTCCAATTCTAAGAATCTAAGTGCACGGGATGCATAAAATGCTTGTTGGTGAACGGTGACCCACTTCTCCATTTGAAATAGGAATGTGCTAATTTCTTCAGCAAACAAGAAGATAATGGACTGGCACACACTGCAGTAGAATCCTGTTGGAGCAGCACAGAGAAAATTCATAGAAGCAAGCTAGTAATAGATATAGATATTCTAAAATACTCTGCATTCTCTTTGCATTGCTCTAAAGTACCTAATATCAAAATATATTGTGATCTCTTGGTTAATCTCCTAGACTATAGAACTGTATCTGGGAACATTCCAGTTATTGTTGTTGTACTCTCTGGTGAGATAATGTATTCCACATCATATAATTGGCCTAACTATGCATGCAGGAAACATTTGAGTTTCTTAACATATTACAAAATCATGGATTTCCCAGAGTAATGGGTGTCCTCACTCACTTGGACAAGTTTGAGGATGTAAAGAAACTTAAGAAAACAAAACAACGACTCAAGCACCGGTTTTGGACTGAGATATATGATGGTGCAAAGTTATTTTATTTATCTGGCCTTATTCATGGGAAGTAAGTAATTTCTGTTTCTTTCATTGGTCATTTGTGGTTTCATGGTTAATGAGTGGCACCTTACATAGCTTTTCTTTTGCCTGTGAGCAGGTACACCAAACGTGAAGTACATAATCTAGCAAGGTTCATTTCTGTAATGAAATTCCCTCCCTTATCATGGAGACTTTCTCATCCCTACATCTTAGTAGATCGTTTTGAAGATGTCACACCTCCACAGAAGGTGCACATTGATAGTAAATGTGACAGAACTGTTACCTTGTATGGATACTTGCGAGGCTGCAATTTGAAGAAGGGAACAAAGGTACATTGTCTGAATATATCTTGTTTCATATTGATGCTCATAAGTTTGATGGTATCTACTCATGTTATTTCTATTGCAGTCTCAATTATTGAAGATGGTATTTCAATGCTTGTGGTTGTTAGTACCTGTGTTTTTATGTCTAATTCACGTCATTCTATTTGATTAGGTTGTTAATTAGTGATTTCTTTGGGATTTGTAGCGCATCTCATGCTGTGTCATGGGCATGGATGTTATCTTGTCAAAACTCAGGTGGTACAGACTATGATTTTCAGGCAGCTGCTTTTGCCTTTCCACTTTTCACTTCTGTTATTGATCTCTTTTTCTGAGGCCTTAGCAAGACATTTTAATACAATTTTTTTTTTAGTATGTAGTATTATGTTTGTTACTAGGCAGTTCTAGTAGCTATGTGCTCCAGTTTTTTTATTGTTACCATGTTTGAATAATTTAGCCTACCATACTTCTTTCACTTTACCTTCACATATTACTAATCACTCATCTAAATAGGCACATATTGCGGGTGTGGGTGATTATCCTTTATCTGGAGTTACAGCTCTGGCTGATCCTTGCCCTCTACCCTCAGCTGCCAAAAAGAAGGGGCTGCGTGATAGGGAAAAGCTGTTTTATGCACCTATGTCCGGATTAGGGGATCTACTTTATGATAAAGATGCAGTCTACATAAACATAAATGATCACTTTGTACAGTTCTCTAAAGATGATGGAGAAGGGACGCAAGCAGGTTACCTTTTATTTCATTTAACTGGATTTTTTTATAAAGATTGTGGATATCATTTGTGTGCCTTCTAGCGTAATCTATTACTCTTACCTTTTTGGATCTTTTATATTTCCTTCTTTCTCATTGAAAGCCTTGCCCTTTTCACTGGCAGGAAAACAACGTGATGTTGGTGTTGATATGGTTAAATCATTACAGAACACAAAGTATTCTGTTGATGAGAAGTTGGAAAAAAGTTTTATCTCACTTTTTGGGAAAAAAGCTAATGCGTCAGATGACCCATCAACTTCTCTGATTGATTCCCATGAAGCGATTGACCGGGATGTACCATTGGAGCCTGTAAAGCACTACGACTCTGACATAAAAGATGGAGATAGTGTGTCAGATGAAGAGGATGATACTGATGATGAAAATGATCTAGAATCCTTAGATAAGGAGAGAGCTTATAATAATCGATCATCTTCAAAATCTTTAGGTGATAGCTCTGATGAGGAAACCTTCGATACGTCACAGCAACATCAGGTAACACAAAGCAATGTCAAGGAACATATTGCTTTGCATGGGGGAAGGGTGAGGAGACAAGCTGTTTTTGAAAATGAAATGGACATAGATGAGAAGGTAATTCTATGGCAATTATTAATTAACCTTACATTCTGATCTGTTTTCTTTTACGTTTATTCGATTCTATCGATTCAAAAGCAAAATGTGTAATTTGTGTGAGGTATCACCTAGAAAATTCTGAAAGGAGAGTGGAAATATCATGGCATCCACTCAGATTTCGGCCTTCTTTTGCAGGCGAAAGTGTGGATAATATGTTATGCTTGTGGCCCATTAATGTGTACTGTTATCTCGCTTATGTAATAACAATTTTTGTTTCTTCTAAAATAATGGTTCCCTGCAGGACTCTGGTGAAGATGATGATTCATACTCAAGTGATGATGATGAAACAGAAAAAGGTGATGACGATGAGGATGTGCTCTTTCATTCTGATTTTTCGGCAGATGAAGAAGGTATGTACTTCCGATTTTGTATTGAATTCATGAGCATGTAGATTTATGATTTGGGATTCATGGTCCATCTCTCCCTCGTCTGCATCCCTATTTTGTTCTCTTGCTTTTGAATATATCCTATCTTTTGAAAATTAATTCTGCCTCATTAGTTGATGATTTCTCTTACAGAAGATGACATGGGAAACATTTCCAAATGGAAGGAATCCTTGATAGAACGAACTGCCTCAAGGCAAAGCATTAATCTTGCTGAACTTGTTTATGGGAAGCCTGGGACAAAATCTTTGGATGATATGATGGATACCGATGAGGAGGAAAGTGATGATGACTTCTTTAAGCCCAAAGGGGAAGGGAAAAAGGTTTGCCCTTTATGTCATTTTCCTGATTTCGTTCTTGTTTGAGATGCTCTAAACTATCAACGTGAAAATTGATGATTATGTAGTTATTCTTTAGCCCACTCTTATTATTTGACTGTACAGAAATCAAAGGGAGGGATAAATGATAACGATGTTGACATTGACGACTGCTCAAAGTTCATAAGTAATGGAAGTCACAAGGACTGGAGGAATGAGGACTTGATTGCAAGTATTCGTGATCGTTTTGTCACTGGGGACTGGTCCAAGGCATCACTTAGAAATCAACTCTCACAAGGCACTGTTGGTGATGATGATGATGAAGTCTTTGGTGAATTTGAAGATCTAGAAACGGGTCAGAAATATGAGGGTGATCATGCAAAAGCTATTGGTGATTCCAGCAAGGATGAAGCCTTGGCTGCTGAGGAGAGAAAGCTAAAAAAGTTGGCTCTTCGTGCAAAATTTGATGCTGAATATCCTTTTCTCACAGCCCTCTTTCCTTTTTTATTTAGACGTGTAGTATCTTTGATCTTTTGAAGTTGGGCTTGCAGTTTATAAAGTGGGGGTTTTGGTAGTGCTTCAGAAGAAAATTAATAATGTTCCTTGCGTTAGCAAATTTAATGCTACTTATCACTGAGGTACATCTGTCACTTGCATACCTTCTAGTGAGATGATTTTATGGCACTTTTGAAATTCTTAATGAGATGAGTGCCTGATATAGGGATAATTTATGACTTAGGAGTTTCAATATCGCAAGATGATAATAGATGGTGTTAAGTTACTTTCTGTAGCATTATGCTATGAGCGTTTTATCCTTAATTCTGCCTCACATACAACGGTTCAGAGGTTCCTGATGAAGACGATGATGCCAAGAATGACAACAAGACTAGTCGTGGACAAAACAGTGGAGGTGGATTTTTTGACAAGGTAAATCAGTCCTGTGCTTTTTTATATGAGCTGATTGTCAACTTGAAATTAGTCCTTATGCCTTATTATTGCAGTTGAAGGAGGAGATTGAACTGCAGAAGCAAATGAACATTGCTGAACTGAATGAACTTGATGAAGTTACTCGTGTTGACGTAGAGGGTTTTAGAACTGGGACTTATCTTAGAATTGAAGTTCGTGATGTGCCCTATGAAATGGTTGAGAATTTTGATCCTTGCCATCCTATTCTTGTTGGTGGACTTGCAATAGGAGAGGATAATGTTGGATATATGCAGGTAGGAGAATATCTTGAAAACTACCTCTTGGCTGCCATGCGCTTTATGTTACTTTTATTTGACTTTGCTTCAACTTGTATGCTTGAAGGCTCGATTAAAGCGGCATAGATGGCACAAGAAAGTATTGAAGACTAGAGACCCTATAATTGTGTCAATTGGATGGAGACGCTACCAAACCGTACCTATATATGCCATTGAGGACCGTAATGGGCGCCATCGCATGCTGAAATACACTCCAGAACATATGCATTGTCTAGCAATGTTTTGGGGCCCACTTGCTCCTCCTCATACTGGTGTTGTTGCTGTTCAGAATTTATCAAATAATCAGGTAATTATGCAATCAGGTTTTTGCTTATTCCTACCGGAATATTGATTTGGTACTGTTGAAGAAAAACTGGCTAACCTATATCTACTGCACTTGTATGAACTAAATATAGGGATATACAAAATGTACTGCATAGTGTTATGAAGTCCTTATGTGGTATCACATGACGGTTGCTATTACATGCTTTGACCTATTTTGGAGTACAAAGGAAGGGGACGTTTGCGTCTCCATGACTAAATTGGGAATAAAAATCAGCCTCCACACCCATAATGCACACTCACGACTTGTCTTTTACTTTGATCATGAGAGGAATACTATTGTATTGATATTTGATTCAGTTCACATTCCAATTTGTAATAGTAATTGTGTGTTGTTGCCTGCCCTCAGGCATCCTTTAGGATAACTGCTACTGCTACAATCCTAGAGTTTAATCATGCTGCAAGGATAAAAAAGAAGATCAAGCTAACTGGTCACCCCTGTAAAATCTTCAAGAAGACTGCTTTCATTGCGGACATGTTCACTTCTGATCTGGAAATAGCTAGGTTTCAAGGTGCAGCTATTCGGACTGTTAGTGGAATTCGTGGTCAAGTGAAGAAGGTATTTTTCTCCTTATTGTTTACCATCAACTCTATTCTGTTATGAATTATGATCAAGGTGTTCACGCAGAGGTTTCTACTATAATTGTGTTGTTTTGCAGATATTAATATTCTTAGATATTTTTTTGACTAGGGCTAAATGAGCAAGACCTAGGGTGTTTTTTGTCAGTTTATAAAATGTATAATGACCTGTTTTTTCATTTTGATTTTTAAGCATCTCTGTTCAGTTAGTTGCCTCAATAATATAAGATGCTGATGTCTGAAACCTATAAACTTCTCTTAATGTATCTCAACTGTATCTATAGAGTTCAATGGAGAAAAGGCGTATAACTACCATGAGAGGGTTATTTATTATGTGAAGTAGTTTAGTATTGGCTGGCATATTTACGTATAAGATGGATAACAGGATGAGTTTTGATAATTAACCACTTAGATGTGGTCATTTATCTGAATTGGCGTACTTTTAAGGTCAATTTTACACAAAAGAGGACAGACTGACCTTAGTTTTAAAAAGCGCGCTCAGCGCTCCAAAATCAGGGCCAGCGCTTTTTTCTGGCC
>JAPKLW010007598.1:0-14761 GCA_026898455.1 Plectranthus barbatus | reverse complement strand
TGACACTCCATTGAAGATATTCTTGATTGTATTCAAGAATTCTCAATTATTGGGATTGCTTTCTCTTCAGAAAGAATCTAACAATCGAACACCTAAAACAGTTTAGACTCAAACGGGCCCTTAGCCACATTCAAGAAAAGTCAGGAAGCGACTATAAAACTTCCAAACCAGGCAAGCCAGGAGTTTCGAAGGTGTGCCCTTAACCCAGCCGAGCTAACATCTGAGGAGTCCAGATTATCGGAGGATAGCTGTCAAGTAGCCAGGCCGAAAGCTCACTGCCTACTTAACTATAAAAGGCGAATCCTTGTAATCTGTAGACTTACTTAGTGAATTCTTAGCGTATCGGCTAAGGAGTGGGCGTAGATCTTGTTGGATCGAACCGCTATAAATCTTGTGTTCTTTTACTATTTTATTACACACGTGATTTGAAACCTAGCAATCATATTGCTAGTGTATAACTGTGAAGAAACTTAATTTATTTCTGAGCTTAACTAATATTCGAAAGAGAAGACATAAAGTGTAAGTGACGTATATTTATTCCACTGTATTTCGTGTTTTTGTTTAAACACGACGACTCTGATATTTAAGGACCAACAAGTGGTATCAGAGCCAGGTTGAAAAACCGACTGCTTCTGAGTCGCTTAAGACCAGATCTACATTTTCCTTGCACTTTTATCTGTTTCTCTGTGTTGTCTAGCTCAGGAGACAAGATGTTGACTCACCATGCACTCGGGAAGTATTCCAAGGAGAACTTCAAGTCATGGAAGAAGTTGGCTCTCATAAATCTGCAAAGCATCCATCCTGAGATGGAGGACATGTTAACTAAAGGTCCAATAAAGATTATGAAACCTGACATTTCTGCAGGTGCTCCTGCTGCTGGTGAAGAACCAAGACCACAGATGATTCCAAAGCCCTATGAGGAGTATACCACGGAAGACAAAAAGAGGGCTCAGTTGGAACATGTAGCCAAGAAGCTAATTTATGATTGCTTACCAAAACTGATGGCTAACAAATCTCTTGACTTTGAAAATGCTAAAGAAATGTGGGATTATGTGTGTGAAGCATCATGAGAAACCGATCAAATGAAAAGAAATAAACTACAAATAGCTGTTGATAAGTACGAATCATTTTCTATGATTGCAGGCGAATCCATACAGGATATGGAAGAGCGCTTCAACATAATAATCGGTGAACTCAATAATCTTGGAAAAGAGTATGAAAAAGAAGAGATGAACAACAAAATCATCTCCAAACTATATCCAAGAGATGACTGGTTTGCAAAAGCGACGAGTTTGAGTGAAAAAGATCTCAACAACATGACTACATCTGAGGTATTTGCTCAACTCAAAGCTCAAGAGTTTATTATTCAGCAGTCAAAGAAGAATGAAACAGCGGTAGCACAAGCTGCATCAAATTTCACTGGAAACTCTGAAGATTTAGCATACTTCGCTAAGAAGGGCTTCAGCAAATTCAAGACGAAGAAACCCTTCTATAAGCAAGAAAGATCTGCTCCAGCATCACCCACAAAGGAAGTTATTTCCAGTGCAGGCACACAATCTATTGATATGAAGATCAATGAACTGGAAGAACAGATGAAAAAGATGCAGAAGATGCTAAATGAAGCAAAAGCTGAAAAGGAGGCGAAAGAAAGTGAACCATCATCATCTAACCGCTCAGTAGAGCAAAAAATTAGAACTTGTTTTGAATGTGGTTCTCCAGATCATTTGAAGCATGACTGCCCGAAGGTTAGCATAGAGGAAAGAGAACGCCTGAAACAAAGATTTGAAAGATGCACTGCTAAAGTAGTGACCAAGGCGTTGCTGACCAGGACGGAGAGTGCTGATATCCCTAAAAATGACGAGGAGTTCTACTATTCCTCTGAAGAAGAAGATAGCGAGGAAGCATTGTTCGTGCTGATGGCAAACATCGTTGAAGATCGGTTTGCTGACACAGACAATGATGCTGAGAAAAACAATGAATCAGCTCTCGCTGCTGAGGAAAGTGAGGTATTATCTTCAAACCCAACCAGTATTCCTATCATAGATGAATCGGAGGAATCATTTTTCGATTCTGAGGAAGATTACTTGACAAAATTGTCAATTGAGTTTTCAAAAATGTATGAGATCAAAAATGAAATCATAGGTGAAAATCTCTCACTTCAACAAAATATTCAATCCCTAACCGAGGAAGTTGAGAAACTGAGGTTAGAAAGTGAGAAATTCTTAAAATTAAAAGAAGATTTCTCTCAACTAACTGACAAATGTCAAACTCTAGAGAAAGAAAATCTTGCTTTGAAAAATTATCCACGAGAGGACTGCATTTGCATGTACGCATCCAGCAAGGCTGCTCTTGATGCCCTTGTAAGCCAACAAAGACATCATAAGGATAAGTCAGGGTATGGATACGAATCCTCGAAAAGGATATCAAAATCCTATGATGATTCTTCTAAGAAGAATCAAATCGTGTTTGTATCTCCTAAAAATATTTCTGCTGAAAAAGGAAAAAGAGTCGTATTTGCTTAATCATCCAATACCACGTCAATTGCTAAGCAAAAGAATGGACGATCACAGAATACGCATAACGGATCTCTGAAAAAGGTCTGTACAGAGACTGCTAGGTATTCGTCTACTAGACCTCAGCAGAGGGCTAAGTCAGAATCTGCTAAACATACAACTCGTGGACCTCAGCAGAGGAATCCTAAGTTGAATGCTGTGCATGAATCGACTAGACCTCAGCAGAGGAATAACAGAGCAAATGCTAAGCATGTATCGGTCAGACCTCAGCAGAATCCAAGAGCATACACTAAATTGTATTCTACACGACCTGGGTATGCTGAGCGTTATGTTCCAAACGCAAGGACAGCTAAACCTACCTTTCAGCAAAGAAGACCATATTTTTATAATGCTGTAAAACCAACATTTCAGGAAAGTACTTCACATAGGAGGAACACCTATGTAGGTCCTGAGCCCAATTCATATGTTATTTCAAGGGCAAGGAAGGCCAAGTATACCACTGCACATAATTTTCAACATGTCAAACATGTTATGCCAAAGGGTAAAGAAATGGTAAAAAGTGAGTTCAAGAAGAAAATCTTGAAAATCACTAAAATGTGGGTACCAAAGGGAACCATGGTCAATGCTAATCCTGCAGGACCCGATGATAAACGGGGACCTAAAACTACCTGATTTAATTGTGGGAACAGGACTCAACAACAGAAGGAACTTGCATATCCATTGAGTGGGTCCTGGATAGTGGTTGCTCCGCTCATATGACCGGGAACGAAGGACTATTCTCAGACTTAAGAAGACTGTTCAACGGTCCCAAGGTCAAGTTCGGAGACAACAGTGAGGGAGAAGTCATTGGAAGAGGGTGCATTGAACAGGACGGTTTAAGAATCATCAATGTGGCACTCGTCTCCAACTTAAAGAATAATCTACTCAGCATAAGCCAATTATGTGAAAACGGGTACATCGTATCTTTTAAAAATACTGGTTGTACCATTGCTGATGCTATTTCAGGTGAAGTAAAACTAAGAGGGATCCGCAAGGGTGGTTTATATATTGTTGATTGGCAGAGTGGTCAACAACACTCCTGTTTTCTAGATTTAAACAAGGAAGAAACAACATGGCTATGGCACAAGAGGTTCAATCATTTGAATTTCAAAACTATTAACTACCTCGCCAAAAACAAGCTTGTTGTAGGTCTGCCCAATGAAACTTTCTGCAAGGAAGGGATATGTAAAGCTTGTCAACAAGGAAAACAGACCAAATCATCCCTCAAGACAAATCCAGAAAAAGAGACATCTCAAAGGATCCTAGAATTACTTCATATGGATCTCTTCGGTCCGATCACTCCACCCACTGTAAGTAAACGATTATATACACTTGTGGTGGTTGATGACTTTTCCAGGTACACATGGGTACGTCTTCTAAAAACCAAGGATGAGGTGAAACATGTCCTACCAGAACTGATTCTCAAGGAACAAAACAGTAAAGAAGTTACTGTAAAGAGAATTAGATCAGACAATGGAACAGAGTTTTGTAATGGAGTGCTGATGGATTTCTGTGCTGAAGCTGGAATATCACACGAAAGATTCACAGCTAGGACTCCTCAGCAGAATGGCCCAATAGAAAGAAGGAATCGGACGTTCAAGGAAGCCGTTCGCTCGATGCTAGCAGACTCCAAACTTCCTGCTAAGTACTGGGGGGGAAGCAGTTATGATGACTTGTTATACACAGAATAGGAGTGCTATCACGAGTAGATTCAACAAGACTCCCCACGAAGTGTACAACGGTCGTAAGCCCTCTATAACTCATCTCCGTGCATTCGGTTCTACATGTTATATTCACAATAATGGAAAGTCTAAACTTAATACTTTCTCACCTAAGTCAGATGAGGGTGTACTTCTTGGTTATGGACACCCCACTCACAAAGGTTATAGGGTATTGAACAAGACTACCGGTATTGTGGAAATAACATGCAATGTTATTTTTGATGAGTCTACCTTAGTGCGCAGAGAAAACAAGAGAAAAGAGGATAACAATCATGAGACTAATGATGTCAATGATCAAATATTTTTGAATTCTTTCGAGAATATGCATGTTGATCCGACTAAGTCTATGAGTGACTGTAATCCGAACCAGACGCACTCAGCAGGGGACCAAACTGCTGACCAGGCCAGTGATGCTAATGATCATGCTGAGGCCACACCTGCCAACACCTTAATTGAAACAACCATTCTAGAGGTGCTTGATGGTGAAGAAGAGGAGATTGCTAAGGATATTCCTTTTGGGGAAGGCACAACCACTCATGAAGATCTTGGCAGAGGCGCTGCTGAGATTCCAGTTGCTGAAAGAGTTGCTAAAGAGACTCATGCACCAGGAAATCCCGCAGCAGTTATCCCGGTTGAAGCCAATCCAGTTGCTGAGCATCAGGAGGGTGTTATGGAGAATAACGTACAAGACAATGGTCTCGCAGGGGAAGGAAATGTGGTCAGACCAATCAGACCAACATGGTTGCACGCCCATCCTCTTGAAGATGTCATAGGAGATGTCAATGATCCCATAATGATGAGACAAGGCAATGCTATGCTAGCTTGTTATATCTCCAGTGAAGAACCCAAAAAGGTTGAAGAGGCTCTACTAGATCCAGATTGGGTGAATGCAATGCATGAAGAACTCGCAGAATTCACACGGAACAATGTGTGGGAGCTGGTAGACAGACCTGAACATCAAAGCGTTATAGGCACAAAATGGGTGTTCAAAAACAAGAAAGATGAATCTGGTTCAGTTGTCAGAAATAATGTGAGACTCGTAGCTAAAGGATACAGGCAATTCGAAGGAATAGATTATGACAAAACATTTGCTCCTGTAGCAAGGCTGGAGGCCATTCGCTTATTTCTTGCATACGCTGCTCATCTTAAGTTCGATGTAATGCAAATGGATGTAAAGAGTGCCTTTCTAAATGGCGAACTGAAAGAAGAAGTCTATGTTGAGCAACCTCTAGGATTCGAGCATGGTAATCAAGTATACAGACTCAAGAAGGCTCTCTATGGATTGAAACAAGCACCAAGGGCTTGGTATGGAACTCTGTCCAAATTTTTGCTGAAGAACGGTTTTCAGAAAGGGAGGATTGATCAGACTCTCTTTCGCATCGAAGATGAAGGAGATATTTTGCTGGTGCAAATATATGTTGATGATATTATCATTGGATCTTGAAATCAAGGATTATGTGACAAGTTTTCAGAGCTCATGACCAGCAACTTCCAGATGAGTATGATGGGAAAGATGTCATACTTTCTCGGATTACAAGTTCAACAATCCAGAGATGGAATTTTCATCCATCAGAAGAAGTACACTCGTGATCTAATTGCGAAATATTATCCAGAAAAGACTAAGAGTCTAAGAATTCCGATAAGTACGACGTGCATAGCCGCACTTGAGAAAGAAGGAGATGATGTGAATCCTACACTTTACAGAGGAATTATAGGTTCACTTCTGTATCTCACCGCCAGCAGACCTGACATATCCTACGTCGTCGGATTATGTGCTAGATATCAGGCAAATCCTAAGAAAACACATCTAGACACTGCTAAGCGGATTGTACGCTACCTGAAGTGCACAGAAGGTCTTGGAATTTTGTATCCAAGAGAAGATAGTCTTGCTCTAAGTGGATATTCTGATTCTGATTTTGGAGGATGCAAGATTGATAGGAAGAGCACCAGTGGTACGTGTCAATTTCTTGGACACAAACTCATTAGCTGGTTCAGCAAAAAGCAGCACTCTGTTGCTACCTCCACCACTGAAGCAGAGTATGTGGCGGCTGCAAGCTGTTGTTCGCAAATATTATGGATAAGGCAACAATTGCAAGATTACGGGATTTCTCCCGAATGTGTGCCTATTTACTGCGACAACAATAGTGCCATGTGCATTACAAAGAATCCTGTCCACCATTCCAGGACAAAGCACATTGATATTCGACACCACTTCATTTGAGATCATCAAGAGAAGAAGGATATCGATGTTCAGTACATATGCAGTGAACATCAGATAGCAGACATATTTACGAAGCCGCTAGCCAAATCCAGATTCAAGGAACTATGTATCAAATTAGGTCTTATGGAGCTGGATGGAACTTTGGATGAATGAAATGTTACTTTCATTCTTTCTGGATTTCTTATTTTTCTTAAAAGATGATATGCATATTATTGTTGGTGATTTCAAGGAGAAGTTGCTGAGCAGACATGTTCACATAAACAGTAGTAGTTGCTATACGGATAGCACATCATTATGAAAGGAAAATGCTGATTCATTAACATTTAGCATTGATGCATGCTACATTCCAAAACAGCGAAAAAAAATATTACAATCTACTTGATTGATGGATAAAAGTCAGATTCAAGAAGGCGAGAAGGTCCTTCTGCTAGCTCTGGAAAGGTTTGCTCCATTAACCAGCTTAGCTGCATGCCGTAAAGCAAGGGAGCGGCTGGATATAGGCGAACGCAATCACGGACGTCTTTGAACACGAGGCCTGCCCAATCTGCCTCAACAAGTTTCGCGTCCATGGCTAGCATGACCTGCCAGATTTCTTTTGTAAGGCAGACGTCATTGGGATCTCCACCCAAGATCATGTTATTGGCAACATGAAATAGCTCACGATATGAGCATCTAAGACCAGTTGCCGCTGGAGTTGGTGTGAAACTAAACCATGGAGAGAGACGCCATTTTCTCCATGCCGTCCACTCTGACGCTGGTTCCATGGATCGATAAGCCATCACTGATATAGGACCCTGGTAAAGCCCAAACTCACAAGCAAAGGAATCTCGTGACCATCGTACTAGTCTTCCTCGAAAGGCTCCATAGATTGCATCTTTTTCGGTCTTGCAATCTTTGAGGAACTCACGGAGGAGATCTTCATGGAAGTGCTTGGGAGTGGTTGTCACAAATTGTTTCAACCCTGACCCATTGATCTTAGCCATGACCTTGTCTGCTACGGAAGGTTGATCCTGATAATAGAGACGAAGGGCCGCTTCGTCAAGTATTTGGTTTCGTGAGATATCAAGGATATTGCTAGAAGATCTCATGATTTCAACGGATTTTCTTGAAAAAAGAGGAAGTTGTGGTGATATTCATATGTATCCCAAGGAGTTTCTTTTATAGACGAGAAAATCTTCTCGCAATTATGATTTCGTGAAGAACTTTAAAGGATGTGATGATTCACCTTCTGAAATATGGATAGTCACCAGAAGAGAGAACAGCGTGATGATGTGGAAAATCTAATCAAATCAAAGTGACGATTGTCAGTCAGATCGACGTTTGGCTCGAGGAGTTTATCATCATTGATTCTATACGCCGATACAATTAAAAAAAACTATCATTTCTTTGCCACATCGTACACAAGGAAAGGAAATAATAATTGAAGGGAGAGAGAGAATAGAATTAACAACAACATATTTCCTACTCTAAGGAGAACGAGGTTTGAATGGGAAGAAGTCCATGTCCTGAAGGTTCGATCGTCCTTCTGCTATCCAAGGAAAGCTTTGCTCCAGCAGCCAACTGAGTTGCATTCCATTCAGCAAAGGCACAGAAGGGTAAAATTGGACAAAGTCCCGAACACTGTCGAAGATGTATTTCGCACAATCGACTTCGACCTCATCATCAATGGCCATCATAGTCTGCCATGTCTCTTTTGAGAAAGAATGATCATCAAGATCTTCTCCCAACAACATATTGTGAACAATGCGGAAGATCACCCAGTAAGGAGTCTGTAGATCGTATGCTGAAACAAAAAGGGAAAATTCTAAAAAAGGCCAAATTGTCGAGAAAAGAAGCCTGGTGACCAACAGACTAGCTTGCCACGGAAGGAACCATATATTATTCCTTCCTCCTCAGAGCAGCTTTCAATAAATTCTCGGAGAATGTCATCATGGAATAACCGTGGGGTGGCCGTGACAAATTGAGTCAATCCACCTCGGTTGAGTTTAGACATAACAGTCTCCGCCACGATGCAGTCATTATCATACAAAGAATACAAGCCAGACTCATGGAGAATCTGGTTACGACGCACTTCCAGAGATTGACCTGGCGAATCCATTTTTTTAAGATAATTTTGGAGAGAAGCAATAACGAAGAATTCAGTCAATGGCACTTATGTTGATAGGTTCCTCACAAGAAGGGTATTTATAAAAGGGATAATAGAAGTTGATTGAAGTCGTAATTGGTCATCTGCTATGTGCTTAATACACATAAACGGCTACGACGCTTTGTCAAATGCCACGTCAGGACACTCAAGTGTGTCTTGGAAAAACAACCGACGGATGAAAGGATGAACGCATTCAATTCATCTGACAGGAGTCTCCCAACTGTTAGATCTCGCATCTAGAATTTGGAAAGTTTGATAGACTTTTGAGTGTTTGGGTGTTTACTAAGCAGTTAGCAAATGGTTTGGATTTGCTAAGTCAACCTATTTGCTAGGAAGTTTGCAACATTATAAACGGAGGTTTACTCAGCAAACTAACGAAGTTGCATCCTTGCTATATACCATTAATGCTCAGGAACGTGGATGATGTTACATATTTTGTCAAAGAAGATGAGAAGTGAAAATTTCTTCATTTCAATATATTTGATCATCTACAAAAATTATTTACACAACGAGAAAGGATTACATATAAGGTGGCAACGGCCTAAAAGGATAAAAATCTATCTCTCGAAGGTTTGAGGGAACGAGAGTGAGATCCTGGAATCTCTGCTCTAGCAGCCAATTTAATGGCATTCCGTAGGGAAGATGGCGATGTGGGAAGCTCTGGACACTTTGCTGCACTCTTTGAAAGATGAAGGCCGCCCAGTCGACCTCCGCACGATCATCGATCGCCATCATGATTTTCCATATCTCGCGAGAGAAGATCATGTCATCAGGATTTTCTCCAACAATCATGCCACAGACAATCTCGAAGAGGACCCTATACCGAGTCTGCAAGTGATATGCTGAGGGAGATGGAGAGAAATCAAACTCAGGAGAAGCTCTCCACTTCATCCACGACGTCCATTCAGGGGCTATTTCATTGCTGCGATAATTCATAACAGAAATAGGACCTCTCGGCAAGCCAAACGCTGAAGCGAAGGTGTCAGCAGTCCACCTCACTAACTGGTTTCTGAAGACACCAACAATGGAGTCTCCTATAGACTCACTAGATCGGATGAAGCGCTGAAGATGCTCTCTCTGGAATATATGAGGAGTAAGAGATACGAATCTGCCTAAACCGCTGGCATGAAGATGTGTCATCGTCATCTCAGCTACTTGGTATTCTGCTTCATATTCTTCGTATAAACCAGAATCACACAGAATTCTATGTCTGGGAACAAAGAGCGCATGGGATGGTTCCATATTTGTTTCTGGAGAAAAAGTGTCTTATTTGAGAAAATGAGAAGAAAAGGCAAAGTTCGCAAGAAGGCGTATCAAATATATCTCAAGATCATGCTATTTATAGAGATAATTATATTTATTGTTCATCTTGAAATTCGAACGGTTGCTCTGCTGAAGATCTCATCCAGACGCGGGAGATTGCGTCGTGTAAAGAGGTGCATTTAATGTGCACAGACGGCGGCGACGAATGAGGTCTTAACACGTCGCCGCACTCGAGTTCTGGAGAACGTGCGTACTCGCACGATTTGACTACTTTCCCCAACCGTTGATTGCAATTGAAAAGATGCAATCTTCACCGTTGATTTCATCTCGTGTTCCAAAATCTACTATACACTAGATTGATTTCAAATCTCTATCATTTTCTTTGAAACCCTTCGCCTCTCTTCTTCTCAAAACTCTCCGAAAATTCCTAAATCTCTGAATCTTCAACAATGGCGTCTAATCCCAACTCTCCAAATACTTTAAACTCAGAACCAAATCACCCTGAATCACCTCAAGCCATTAACCCAGAAGATCTCATTTCGTCATCCCCACTGCAACCACCCACCTTCATTTACCAGAAGATCTCATTTCGTTATCCCCAATGCACCCAATTTCACTGGCATAGAGAAGAAAGAGGATATCGATGAATCCATCTCCTATAGCAAACTTGTCTTTTTGGCTCGGAAGAAGAAATTATCAGGCCATACAAGGGAGCAAAGGCGTCTGGCGCAAATCATGAAGGATAGAATCCTATATATGCCTCTCGCCACCAAACATATTCCAAAATGGATCTTGGATCTACTTGACCCCGAGTTATTGGTAAAATACCTCTCCGCTGAACCTATTCGATTTCACCCTCATATGGTTTCAGAATTTTATGCTAGGGCTGTTATCAGCGATGATCAAAAATCCTTCAAAACTAGCATATATGGAAATATTGTGGAAGTCAGTGCTGACTTACTATCTAGAATGTTTGGTCTTCGAAATTATGGACCCAAGATATCTCAATACAAGATGAATGACCTTGCCGAAATGGAGAGACGGTGGAATCTTTGGAAGAAACCAGGGGAATTGAAAGCCAAGAAAGGACAGGCGATTACCTTCAAGGTTGCTACACCAATCAATACTCTGTCTGATGAGTACAAACTTCTAGCGGAGATAGTAATCAAAATGCTTCAATGTGATGCTGGTTCATACTCCGAACTATCTGCCAAGAAGTACTCTGTTATGATGGCGCTGGTCGATAACATTAAGGGTAATTGGGCGAAATTCTTTTTTTGAGCGATGGGCTGAACATGCTCGAAAGAATGACCACATGGCAGTAGATGGAACGTTCTCGTCGAACGTGAATTTTGGGCTGAAGATTAGTAAATACTTAGAGATGTTATTCACCAACACGAAAATTGATCGTGGTGAAAGTCTACTTCCTACAGACTACATCCATGCAACACGGAAGGAGCCCAAGCCTGTGAGTAGTCGACACCCTCGGAAGCTGACAGGGAAGTCAAATGTGGAAAAAAACAAACCCACATCTCCTGAAGAGCCTGATGCTTCTACATTAGCTCCTCAAATCTTGCAGTCTGCCATTCCCATGTCTACTAAAGAGATTGCTCTTCTCAAAACAAACGCTGAGACAGACCACTGCTTCAAAAATCTCGAGGAGATTGAGAAATTGGGAAATTTACCAGTTGATCATATCAATGAGATAATGTCTGCAAAGGAAGCCGAACAGCTTCCACCTACGATTGGGGTTATGGCTATACCAATTCAAACAAAGAAGAGAACCAAAGTCACCTCTCCTGCACCAAAAGCAAAGAAGAAGACCAGAAGAAAGCAGGAGCTACTCTCTGATAAGGAAGAATTAGCAAAGGCTGAAAAAGAAAAGTCGAATGCTCAAGCCACTGCTAAAGAATCTGCTGACATTGCAGCAGAGAAGGTGTCTGCTAAAGACACAATAGAGGACCCTACTGAAAGTGATCCGGAATACACTCCCAGATCTTCCAGAACTACAGAAGAGCGTCCTCAGGGAGGAAGAAAAGCTAAGAGACAGCGCCTGGCTGAACTTAAAGAGCGTGAGAAGAAAGAATACATGAAATTCATTACTGAAATGACGTTCGAAGGAAGGGACAGAAATTACGAACGAATCAAGTCAGCCGCTGAAGAGTTCAAGGCTCAGAAGAAAGCCACCCAACAGGCACTGATGGAAGAACAAGCTGCCAAGAAAGGGAAAGGCATTGTAGACGAAAGAATCTCTGTTCCCATTCCCCCAGTCAGCAGTGAAGGAGCAATCATATCCTCACAAGATGCCATGTCAGATGAAGAACTTGATAAGGCTATTCATGAAGGCAAATTCAATGAAGTAAGGTCGATTGTGGACTTAAACAGCAGTTCTGATGAAGAACATCATGCAACATTCAGACGACTTCCAGGGAACCCAGATGCAGGTCCTTCTGGATGTGAGGAAGAGGGAAGTCATGCTAGAGAAGGTTCTACTGAGCAGGTTGAATACATGGAGGGTGGCTCATCAACTGAATATGAGATTTACCAATCACAGCTTGCTGAGGATGACACAGGATCTCTACAGATCAATGTCGAGGAATCAACTGCTAGATGTGAAGGTGTGATTCTTGGTGAAATATCTCACACAGAAGACAAAGAGTCCACAGAAATATATGATGCTAAATCTCAGACGTTGATCTCATCAAAAGGCATGGATCCACTTCGATTCGCACTCATAAGAAGCAAAGCAAATCCTGATTTTGATTTGATGGGTCAAGAAATTGATGAATTTGTATCCTTGATGATAGAGGAGGAAATAAAAGGAGTTTTTGCTGGAGTATTGCAAGAAGATACTCCTGAAGGAAAGATATTGGGAGAAGAGTTCCGACGATGGAAGAAGTATGACTACATCTCTCATGAACTCGGTATGGAGGAAAGAGAGATAATGATGGCTTGGAAAGGATTGAACTTTTGGAAGCATGAAGAGTTGTGGGCAAATGAATGGATGGATCAATCTCCTTGCACAAAGCAATATTCTGATAAGGCTGTCAGCGAGAGAATTCAATTAATTGAAGCTCATAGGAGAACGTCCTCTCCTCGTTCTTTGCCAAAATCAACTTTTGCTCCCGATGATGTAACTATTGGACACATACAATTCTCTAAACGTCAAGCCAAAGGTGCTGCTGAATACAAGAAATACCTAGCCGAACTCCCTATGCTCAAAGAATTACGGCATCAAGTCCGGTTGGCTGAGGCAATAGCGTACAGATATCAAATGTTAGAGATTGTCGCCTATCAGGACAGAGAGGAAGAATTGCAAGCCTAAATGTTAGCATTCTCTATAGCAGAAGCGAAGAAACTCGAGGAAGCTAAGAACGCTGCTGCTGAAGCAGAGTTTCAGAAGGGGATCGAGGAGGATATACATCTACTAGTCAACGTTGCTGCTGAAGCAGAATTTCAGAAGGGGATCGAGGAAGACATACATTTGCTAGTCACCTCTGATCAAAGAGCAATTGCTAACACAGACAGGACAGAAGTAGTCATGGAGGAAATTTCCACTTCCACTGCTAGGAGTCAAGCAGTCATCATTCCTACTACCTCATCCTTCCTTGCTACTCCGATTAGCACGCTACATCTTCCAACATATCTAGACTCCGTTGTTCAAATGGTCGTTCAAAGCGCAGTGTCTACCATATCTGAGAGAATGGTGATTGAAGCCACGGATATACGAAGGGAAATTGCGGAAGTCAAATCCAATGTTGATACCATGACGACCAGGGTGGACACAGTCAAATCCAACATTTCCTCTGTCAAAAACTCTGTACAAGAAATAAAGACAAACATAGCAGAGCACAAACAGTGAGTGGATTCCAAGGTGAACTCTTTTTCTTCCAGACTTTTGGATGCAATCAAAGAGGGGGAAGAAAGAAGGGCTGCTGAAGCTGTTGAAAGGAAGAAAGCAAAGGAAGCCAGAGCCGCTGCAAAAAGAAGAACAGAGGAGAATTCTTGAAGCTGCAAAAGAAGAACAAAGGAGAATTTGTGAAGAATTCAAACGAAAAGAAGCTGAGCTCAAATGGAAGGAAACAGAAGCGAAAATCAAGATGCTCGAAGAAGAGAATGAGTGGTTGGCCAAGGATCTGGAAACAGAGGCTGCTGAACGTGCATCTACTAAGGAGCTCTTACACAAATTCGTGGAGCTAGCATCAAACAAATTTGATGAATTTGACAAGATGAAGAAACCTGCTCCAGACTCCTAAGATCCTCCGTTCCTCTGGTAGTATTTTTTTTGCTAACTCTTATTTTGTCTCCGTCTAATCATTTTTCATTGTACTTGTAATTGACATATCATATGAATGAAAATTGATCAGACAGAGACAACCTCTCATTGTCAATCTCTGATTTTCACCGTGTGTCCTAGTTGAAATACACTATTTGTGCATTCAACACATCTGAAAACATTTGGATTGAAATTGAAAAGTAATATGTCTGCTAATTTTATTTGGGTGCTAGGATATCTAGCATATTACCTCTGCATTTACTTATGTGTTTAATCGAGAAATATTTCCCAGCACTTGTTGAGGGGGAATTTCATTTTCTTTACTTTGCTTGAACTAAGGTGGATAAACTCTGTGTTAGTTAGCTAGAATAGTTTAGTACTTTGTAAACACAGACATTCTTCCTCTTAGCTTCAGCAAATGATGGTAAGCTTTGATCGCACCAAAAATGGGGAAATTGTTGGGAAATTGTTCCTAAAATCTTCCTTAGGATTCATTTGTAAAAGGTTTTGTTGAATCAAACCTTAGCATTTGATCGATCATTTGCTGAATTCTAGATAAGTCTAGCATATCATGTAATGTCC
>JAPKLW010007597.1:4453-14762 GCA_026898455.1 Plectranthus barbatus | reverse complement strand
CATCAGCGCCAGTAGCGCTTCCTCTTCTGACTCTTCATCTGATGCATACTCTCCATCATCATGGTCAGTTATATCAGGAACCTCTGTCCTTGTCAGCATGGCCTTAGCAACGGCCTTGGATGCACGCTCTTCAAAGAGCTTCTCCAGCCTTTCCCGCTCATCTTTATCCACTTGTGGACATTCAAATTTAAGATGGTCAGGGGATTGGCACTGATAACACGCGCGGGGAGCTCTCTTGACGAACTTTCCATCAGATGAGCTGAGAGAAACTCCCTGTTTCGCCTTGGCTTTCTCCAGAAGAACAGCCAGTCTCTTCATTTGTTGCTCAAGATCTGCGATAGAGCTCTCGCTGCCTTTTGAGTTAGATCCCGATGGGGATGGGATCTCTTTTTGCTGGCTGTGCTGCCCAGCAGGTCTGTCAGTATGAAAAGGCTTCTTGGGCTTCCACTTGAAATCCCTCTTGACGAAGTAGGCTTCGTCTTGTGTTTTGATGCTGGGAGATCCAACGGTCCGAATGGCTTCATTTTTGTTCACCATTTGGATATCCCACTCATGTGCTTGGAGCTGAGCAAATATCTCCTTGGGAGTCATCTTGGATAGATCCTTCTCCTTAAGAGACGTAGTCTTCACAAACCAGTCCTCCTTGGGCATCTTTGACAGGATCTTTGCATTAAGCTCTGCATTCGAGTACTCCTTGTCCAAAGACTTCAGCTCGCTGACTATGGCATTGAATCTAGCCTCCATCTCCTTGATGGTTTCACCAGTCAGCATCTGGAATGACTCGTACTTGTCCACCGCAACTTGCAACTTGTTGCGCTTCATCTGATCTGTCTCCGTACAGAGACTATCAAGGTAGTCCCAGACTGCCTTGGCGCTGTCAAATTGGAGGGCTTCCTCCATCAGCGGATCTGGAAGAGATGATAAGATCATCTCGAGAGCAACGGAGTCCAGCTGATTCCGCCTCCTGTCTTCAGCGTTCCATTCTTCTGGGGGCTTTGGGATCTCAGCAGCTGGGCGATCTCCTAGCTGGTGTTGTGTCTTGGTGATCTCGATCGGCCCTTTCTCCAGCACGTCTTCATCTCCGGATGGACGCTTTTCAGCTGAATGAACGACCTCTTTCGCCATATATCATGCTTGTCCGGATTGTAGTTGAGCAGCTTGGGGATATTCATCTTGCGTACCTGAGCTAAACAACAGACAGACAAAGTGGAGTGCAAGGAAACTTGGATCTCGGTCCTAAGCGACTCAGTGTACGACCAGTCTAGAAAGACCGACCGCGCCTGATACCACTTGTTGGTCCCGGTTTTTCAGATTATAAAACGTTACCCAGCGGAAATAAAGTTAAGTGTTTTCTTGCACGCTACTTACACACAGCTGACAACTGGCAACTGGTCAGCTGGTGCTGGTTACTCAGTACACAGCTGACAAC
The DNA here is from genome assembly GCA_026898455.1 of Plectranthus barbatus. NCBI lineage: Eukaryota > Viridiplantae > Streptophyta > Magnoliopsida > Lamiales > Lamiaceae > Plectranthus > Plectranthus barbatus. The sequence continues at coordinate 13,333 of JAPKLW010007597.1, read as the reverse complement.
TGAGACCTGTCAGCTGGTGAGACAAAACTTAGAATATTTACCCTTGTTTGCACAGTTATATATCAGTTTCAGGATATACTCCAGCACTTGAGTGCTGGGTTTAAAATATGAATGAAAGACAGAAAGCTGATAAATAACAAAGGATTTTTATAGTGGTTCGATCAATCGATCTACGTCCACTCTCCAGTCGAAGCACTGGAAATTCCACTAAGAGTAATCAGGTACAGGTCTCCTACGATCTATCTCTAGCTGGTGAATGCCTCGTCCACCAGTTCACTAGATCAACCGCTCCCGGTCCTGGATCCTTCTTCAACTCTTCACAGCTAATGGAGTGCGAGCACGTCACTTCAACCTCCACAGCTAGCTAGGGATTTTAGTTCTCCCAAGAACGTAACAGTCTCTACGGCAGAATGCCCGTAATAACTCTAGTGCTGGTAAGCACAGGAGCTGCTGTGAACTCTCTCGAAGGAGAAAGAACACCAAGTGAGATCTTTAACTTACAAGCTTAAAGCTTGAAGTCTCGTGTTTGATAAATCAACACACGGAAAGCTTTATGAAAAGCCTCGAAAGTACTTTATGCGGTTTTGCAATAATTTCAGTTCTTTCGGTGGTTGAGCAGATAAGTCTAATCGTGGAATCTAATAGCTCGTTGAATCTAATGTTTGAATGTTGGTGGTTGCGACGTATTTATAGCCGCAGGAACCGATTCAAACTTTCTAGCCGTTTGGACGCATCCGGAAAGGTGTCAGACCTCGGATGTCCTTCTGACGGCGGCAGGTATGTTTTTCCGGAAAGGACCCATACCTTGGACCGCTTTATCTGACACAGATCTCTTTGTGTCAGAACGGCTCTTTCTGTCAGTCCGAGGAATAAGACTGGCGTCTTGTGACTGATAGACTTTAAGTTATCCTTCCTTAAAGTCATCCTTTGTCAGTCGATTCCTCAGAGGATCTTCTTTTTGTCTCTACTACGCGGGGAGAGAGAATCTGGAATTCTGCTGGTAACATCTAACTGGTAGATCATACTGGTGATCTTGTGCTGGCAGTCTCTGCTGGTGACTTGCCCTGGCATAATCAAAGTCTACCAAATGTCTGGATGTTAACTCTTTTCGGAATCTCCCATGACTGGTGAAATCACCGCTGGTGAATAGTGTAAGTAGGAACACGTATTCTCCTGGTAAGGTTTGTCAGCCGCCTGCTGATGAAACCCTTCCCAACTGGTGAATAGTAGCCAGTCATAAGCGCTTCTCATGCTGGTGAACAGTGTCAGCATGTCTTTGTCAGCCGCCTGCTGATGAAACTTTTCCCAACTGGTGAACAGTGCCAGTGGTAAGCGTTTCTCATGCTGGTGAACAGTGTCAGCATGAGTCTTGATCAGCTGCGACTTACAACTCAATAGACCTAAACAGGACTTTACATTTAAGACTAGAGCTATGTAGAGACAACTGACGCTGGTAGGACTTAGGATTTGATCCACCAAAACTATAATCTAAACAAGTAAGCTACTGGGGGAGGAAACCTTAGACAGATTTCCCAACAATATATATATAGGATTGCATTATATGGTTACCCATACCCCATATGTTATATGAGGCCAAATCCTGGCCTTTAGATCAACATTTGAACGCTCCAGATTGAACTAAAAACTTAAAAAAATTCGCTACATTATCTTGTATTTTCTACTACATTATTTGGGTATAATAGTAATTTGATAATCTTATTAAATACGTGAAACTGCTATCCCCCAAAACTGTGATTTTCTCTCTCCTCTAGAAATTTTATAAAACTTTAAATAATCATAACTCACTCAATTTAAATTATTTTTTCACATATTATATATCAAATTAAAGATAATTTAATTATCTTTCAAACGCAATCCCTATTACATATATTTCGAATTAGAAATCGCATTAAAACTAAATAATGTAATAGCTAAAATTAAATGATGTACTATAATACAGAGAATAATGTAATGACATATTATAGTTACCTTAATTCGTTGTTGTTCGTAGATTAAATTCGGAATAATCTTAATTTCACTATTGTTGTTGCATTTTATAAATGAAAAGGTATCTAAGTGGTACATTACGTGTTGCTTGTGTATTATGTTATTAATGTCTGTAATAACAGTGCAAAAATGGATCGCAACAAAAATATAACGCATTGCATTATATTGATAAAATGGGGCCTTAGTGGTACATTATGTGTCGCTTGAGTGGTACATTATGTGTCGTCTGTGTATTACATTATCCATGTCTATTTTTCTGCAATTGCATGATAAAAAAAAAAGAAGACAGTGTATTAAATAGATAAAACATTGTCAGAGTGGTACATTATGTGTTGCATGAGTGATACATTATTTATCGCATGTGTATTACATTATGTCTGTAACAACAGTGCAAAAATAAAAATGGATCGCAACAAAAATAGAATGCAGTGCATTATATAGATAAAACGAGATCTGAGTGGTACATTATGTGACACATGTGTATTACATTATTCATGTATGTAACAACGGTGCAAAAATGAGCAACAAAAATGGATTGCAACAAAAACATAACACAATGCATTATATAGATGAAACGTGGCCAGAGTGGTACATTATGTGTCGCTTGAGTGGTACATTATGTGTGGCCTTTGTATTACATTATACATGTCTGTAACTATGAAGATAAAAAAATCTGCTCCAGAAATTAAAAAAAAATGCACACTGCTCCAAATAACTGATTCGACAAACTGTTGTGAAATTGTCAACGAACCACCATGGATAACAACCAACGATTGCAACACAACAAACCACCGTGAATGCAGACCGTAGATAACTATCAAAATTTGCAACCTTTGGTCTATCATTTGTGCAGCCACTGACTTCGGCGACAATAAAACAAGTTGAGAATACAGACCCATAATTTTAACAACACACCAAAAAAAAACTGTTCATACAAGAAAAAAAAATGAAAAAATAAATTTGTAGTGAACACTTCGATAAGTCTAGTTCTTCTACCCTTAAAATCTACTAAAATTTCTTCAATACTTTGAAAGAGGTTGACTCAAGGCATCAATTTTCTTGAATTAATATTTAATATAGCAGAAAAATAAAAAAGGGAGAATGCAGCAAAAAATTGTCTCCATATTCCTATGACAGATGAACTGGGAGAGGGGAGGATAGAAAAAATAAAAATGACGTGAGAGAGAGGGAGTGGGAGAGGAGAGAGAAAAAAACAAGATGGAGTCATATTTTTAGAGAGAGAGAGAGAGAGAGAGAGAGAGAGAGGGAGTGGGAAAAGAGATAGAGAAAAAAAATGATTGAGAGAGCAGGAGTGGTAGAGGAGAGAGAAAAAAAAAGTGGAGTATACTGCATGTTCGTGAAAGAGAGGGAGTGGGAGAGGAGAGAGAAAAGTTTGGGTTAGGAATATTAATTTATTTCTAGATTGTTAATTATACATTTACTAAATGACCCTTAGTAACTGATTATTAAGGGAATATAAATTAATATTTTAAAATTTCCAATTTAATCTGGGCCACATAATCAAAAAATCAAAGAATGAGATTTGATCTCATATAATATTTGGGAGATGGGTAACATATGATCACCACTCTATATATATATATATATATATATATATATACACACACACACACACACACACATTATGTGGTTGCCCATCTCCCACATGTTATATGAGGCCAAATCGAACCATCGGATTTGAATTTGGACAATCTTGATTTAATTTGAAAATAAAAAATTTCGGTGCATTATCTAATGAGACTTGCTACATGATTTAGGTATAATAGTATTTTTGATGCCCATGATTTTGTAATTACGTGCAACATGGACCACATCCCCCAAAATTGCATTTCTCTCTCTCTCTTCTAAAATTTTTGTAAAACTTTAAATAACCATAACTCACTCAATTTAAATTATTTTTCACGTATTATATATCAAATTAAAGATAATTTAATTATCTTTCAAACGAAATCCATATTGCATATATTCGGAATAATATATTTGTCGTAAAACTAAATAATGTAGTAGCCTAAACTAAATAATGTAACATAATACAAAAGATAATGTAATGATATATTTAAAAGTATTATAACATCAATAAGGTAATAAGGAGAATTAGATAATGCAAATCGATGAACATAGATAATGCTCCTTTGTATTAAGTTGCATTATTTAGTTTTAATTATTACATTCTTTAGTTTTACTACGATTATCTTATTCCGAACATAGGGAATAGAAATCTCGTTTCAAAGGTAATTAAATTATATTTAATATGATATATAATGTGCTATGAATGTTACATTATTTATGACAAATATGCTGCATTATTTGTTTACAATTTCAATATTATATCAAAACCTGGAGTCATATTTAAAAAATAAAACAAAAATACGCTACGAAAGATAATCTAGTAGATAAAGAATAAATAATGTATCAACTATCATAAAAATAATGTAACATCTACATGGTAAAAATTGGCCGTCTGGCAGTCGCCAAGAAATCGCACCACTGTGGGTAACAGATACCCAAAACCGCCATTGGTTGCGAAGATACTTATGAAGACCAGATGAATAGACGCCGACGAAAAGAAAAACAACCCTATAGAACAGAAAACTTTACTTCCAAATTGTGAACAATGGCTCTCTCGCGGCCAAGGATGGTGGAGGGTATGACAAGAGAGGGTCGAGAATGTGGAGATCACGTGCATGTTTATCCACATCCAGAATGACTTCTTGACCCGATGAATCCAATAGGATCCAGTTCTGTGACCCGCCGCCCTTCTTCAAAAACCTGCCAATGGCATTCGGACGATCCGCTGGCACAATGTACCGTCCTTCTCGGCCCATCATCGCAAATCACATCACAAGAACGAAGCAGAATTTGGTGTTTTGTGCTCAACCTATCACTGAATTGTTGTGCATGAATTTGAGCCGTCGTATGTAATCTTAGTATGTGTTTACAGTGAGTTTTAATAGAGAAGTAGAGGAGGAGGAGGCACTGGAAATTTCTCAAATATTATATGTTAACTACCACTTAAATAATGACAAATTTAACCTTAATAGATACTTAAATAATAAATAAAAAGTCAAAGTCAACACTTTATAATTTAATCGGGGCCACATGTTTAAAAAAATAAAAAAATTAAGATTTAGCCTCATATAATATTTGGGAGGTAAGTAAAATACGATCATAACTCTCTCTCTCTCTCTCTCTCTCTTATATATATATTTGTAATCATGTATTAAATTTTCCTAATGTATTAAACAAGAACAAATTTTATCCATTAATTATATAAATCGGACGCTCGAGAATTACGGATCTAATTTTTGAAAAGAGGAAAATCTTAAAATAGCAAACTTTATTATTTAACATGTAGAAAATATCACCTCTTATGAAAAAATGCAAAATATAGCAAAAATTATGCACATACCCTTTCAAACTTTAATATCCTTTTTTACTATTTTTTTCTATAATAAAAAATTAACAAAATTATTTCAATAAAGAATTTAGGCGTAAATTGATCCACTTTCATAAACCCTATTTCAATTTCAACAGACCCTCCATTTACCGTTGTCAATTGAATTTCTGATTCTTTCTGATTTTCTTTCTTTATTCTTCGACTTCAACACTCACCTTCACCGTCGATTATTCCGGCAATCCATATTTGAAGCATGTCGAGTGGAGACACGGGTGCAGAGGTAAATATAATCTTTTCTCCCAATATTTTATTTAAGTATATGAATATATATGGTTCGTAAGTGGAATAAGGGGGAAAAATAGTCACTGTAGTGGGAAAGCTTCTAGAGGAAAGAGAAATTCTTGGGTCGTCTACATGTTGGAAGGAAAGATTTTAGAGGGAGGAGAAAAACTTCGCCTTTTTTGAGTCTGGATTTTTTTTTTGTGGAACATTTACAGCAGAAGAAGGTGACTGTTTGTTAGTGAGAGAAAGTATAAATATAAAAATCCAAGAAAGGGACTTTACTAGAATAAAAGAAGAGTAAATGAGTAATGAATCTAGAAAAGTGTGAGAAATAAGAAGCGAAGTGACTGTTGCATAAAAGAAACACATCTTTACTCATTTATTACTTTACATGCTTTTCATTTAATAATTATTTTTATTTGAAAAGATGTTTGATTAATTCGTGTGATTTGTGTCTATATTCAATATTTATATATCTTTTGTATAATGTGTATCAATATATTGAAAATTTTGTAAATGTGTAATATTCAACATGTGCAGTCTCAGTGAATTAGTCCAATCGTAGAAGACCTTCAGCAATTTTGTTCTTCATTGTTGTTTTCAGATGGAGTTAGTGGAAGTCGAACATCAACTGTTCCAAACTTAAATTATCCTATGCTGGAAGATGATAATTCAGCATTTGATATGAATGATGAGGTAATTACAGGGCATACCAAAGCCATTGTGGAGTCCGATGTAGATGATGAAGCCAGTTTGGATACGGAGTCTTCTGAAGGTGACCAGTTTGATGCGCCATTAATGAACTGTACGATTGCAGATTTTACTGCATGGATCAGAAGACAAGGTGGTTTGGCTACAGTAGTATCAAGTTTACTTCCAACCCATCCATTACCTGCAGACACGTCCAATTTGGTAAGTTCACAATTGAATAATTGGTTACTTCCAGTTATTCCAGTAGACACATCAGATTCACCAATAGTTCAGGATTTGGAAGCTATATTGGATTCTGAATTGTCAGAGGGCTCCATATTCTGGAGCAAAGAGGATTTGTATGTAGCAATTGGCCTTTGGCATATGGAGCATCGTGTTGAATTTAAGGTGTCTCGTTCTTCTACAAGCCGTGTAGAATATAGTTGCAGACGCAGTGACAATTGTACATTCTTGATACGGGCAACTGCGAGAGATGGTTGTTGGCTAGTTTATTAGTTCACTCCGGAACACAGTTGCATCAGAAACTTGAACAACATTAGAAGCAGTTCCATTCGATCAAAGGCAGTGGCAGCTTATTTTGCGCGGAGCATGCGCCGCCAAGGATCATTAATTAAACCTCGAGATATAATGGCAGAACTACAACAAACTTTTGGTGTTAAGATCAGCTACAGCAATGCTCTTCGAGCTAGAAACGGTGCCATCTCAATGCTTCATGGATCCCTAAAAGATTCTTTCCAAATGCTACCAAAATACTTTGAGGTGCTTATACAGTGCAATCCTGGAACCATTACTGATCTAGATATCGCGGCAGATGGTCATTTTCAAAATTTATTTGTCTCTTTAGGTGTGTCTCGATCTGCCTTCAATTCATCTTTATTAAGGCAAGTCATTGTGCTTGATGCTACACACCTAAAGGGAAGGAATAAAGGTGGGTTGTTAGTTGCTGTCACCAAGGATGGAAATGAGCAGATTTTTCCTCTTGCGATTGGGGCAGCGCGTATCGAGAATGATGAGAGTTGGAGATGGTTCCTGTCTCGGCTGCGGATAGCTCTTGGATCCCACGAGCATTTGTTTTTTGTTTCAGACCAGCATATTAGCATATCTAATGCGATGAGCACGATCTATCAAGATGCCACACATGTGTTATGTTCTTACCATCTTCAAAACAAATTGACAATGTTTGGCCCACATATAGTGAAGTTGTACCACAAGGCAGCCTATGCTTACTGTTGGGAAATTTGTCTAAGGTTCCCTCCCTCAGTAGCTACTTGTATAGATCTTAGTTTTGGTGGATCAAATCCTAAGTCCTACCAGCGTCAGTTGTCTCTAGATAGCTCTAGTTCTCAAATGTAAAGTCCTGTTTAGGTCTTTTGAGTTGTAAGTCGCAGCTGATCAAGACTCATGCTGACACTGTTCACCAGCATGAGAAGTGCTTACCACTGGTGACTGTTCACCAGTTGGGAAAAGTTTCATCAGGTGGCGGCTGACAAAGACTCGTGCTGACACTGTTCACCAGCATGAGAAGAGCTAATGACTGGTTACTGTTCACCAGTTGGGAAGGATTTCACCAGCAGGCGGCTGACAAATCCTACCAGCAGAATACGTGTTCTCACTGACACTATTCACCAGCGGTGAAGCCACCAGTCATGGGAGATTCCAAGAGTTAACATCAGACATATTGGTAGACTTAGATTGTGCCAGCGCAAGTCACCAGCAGAGACTGCCAGCACAAGATCACCAGAATGATCTACCAGTCGGATGTTACCAGCAGAATTCCAGATTCTCTCTCCCAGAGTCTTAGAGACAAAAAGAAGATTCGTCGAGGAATTAACTGACAGAGTATGACTTTAAGGAGGATACCTTAAAGTCCATCAGTTACAAGACACCAGTCTCGATTCCTCGTACTGACGAATAGTGCCGTTCTGACATAAAGAGATCAATGTCAGATAAAGCGGACAAAAGTATGGCACTTTCTGGAAAAACATACCTGCCGCCGTCAGAAGGACATGCGAGGACAGAGACCTTTTCCGGATGTGTCCAAACGGCTAGAAGATTTGAATGGGATCCCGCGTCTATAAATAGGTCGGAACTACCAACATTTAAGACGCTTGCTTCCTGACATTCAATACCCTTCACCTACCGAAGACTGCAAATTTATTACGCTCAAGCAAGTAGAAGCGCATACAACTTTCGAGGCTTTTCTTAAAGCTTACCGTGTGTTGATTTATTCAAACACGAGACTTCAAGCTTCCAGCTTGTAAGTTACTGATCTCTTTGGTGCTCTTTCTCTTCCGAGGAAGTTCACAGCAGCTCTTGTGCCAGCCAGCACTTGAGTTATCACGGGCAGTTTGCCGTATTGAGAAGCTACGTTCTTGGGAGAACTAAACACCCAGTGAAGCTGTGGAGGTTGAAGTGACGTGCTCGCACTCCACCAGCTGATCAGAGTTGAAGAAGGAAACAAG
>JAPKLW010007596.1:0-14762 GCA_026898455.1 Plectranthus barbatus | reverse complement strand
AGAGAGGCGGAGCTGGCGGCGAGGGATGAGCGCTTTGCTCATATCAAAGCTGAGACTGAGGCCAGGCGCCAGCAGGAAATAGAGGCTCAACTGAGGCTGGCGACCAGGGGCAAAGGAAAAGCGTTCGAATCCACAAGTGCAAGGCCACCAGCACCAGCTCCAGGCGAAATCTTATCTGAAGAAACTTTTGAACGCCTGCTGGTGATGGGCGCTGACAAGGATGTACTATCCCTTGTGGATGAGTACCAGCCGGAGGAGGAAACCGCTGATGTCCCTCCACCCGTGCAAGGGAGTGGTGGAGGTGACGACGTCCCACTGGCCGCGCAAGGGGGTGCCAGTGGAGGAGAAGAAGAGCGGGCGACCACCCCGGTACAACTGGCGAGCTTCTCGGATGTCAGTTCTGAATCCGAGGATGAAGAGGAACCAAGGGCTGAGAAGCCAGAGCAGGAGCCAGCTACGGAGGTGGTTCATCACTCAATGGTGCAGAGGATGGAGCCAAGGGATCTGTTCCCAGACTTTGAAGATAAGGCTCAAGTTTCTGCCAGTCGCCCCCGATCCACAGATGCCTCGACATCAACTTCTGGGCGACCAGCAGCATCCTCAACATCACCAGTTAGGCGTGCTCGAACTGAAAGGCGCCCTTATATGCTCTGCATCCAAGAGCATCAACTGGTTGATGAGGATACTTTCCAGGCACGAGTGACAGGAGTGCACCGGTGGGAGCAGCGCGGGGCGATGGCATTTCATAATACAAGAGTGCCAGAGCCATCTGCATTCAACATCATACCTTTCAGCGGACTCCCCCACCAGTCGGTATATGCCTCCAGAATCACTGACTGGTGCCTACCTCTGCAGCCAGTGGAATATTACAACTCCACTCTCTATGAGTATGCTGAGAACATCACGGTGGAGGTGGAAAATGCCATCAATGACGAGATAATATCCAGCTACCGAAGGCTCTGGAGGGTGGATCCGGAACTATGTCTGGAGTTTCGGAGATGGAGAATTTTTGACAGATGCCAGCGCCTGCTGACTGTGGAGAAGCGGGCGGTTCTCTATGCCAGGCTGGGCCTTGGCTACTGGAGAGCGGAGGAGGAGTGGGCCAATGCTTTCATGGGCACCGATCCTGAATGCCACCAGCAACTGTCTACAAGGAGGATCCAGCGCCGCTTGCTGAAGATTGCAGAGTATAGGCAGCTGACTGGAAGCTCCGGCCTCCCGCCACGGCAAAAGGTCAAGTTACCTTTTCTCCAGTTCCGAGTCAGCAGTCGGGGGTACCAGCTGACGTACGCGCTCCGACGCCTCAGAGTGCTGGTTACCCTCCCAAGGATCCCTCCCTATCATGCTATCCTGTTCGACATGGCTGCCTGCGCCTTGCTGGTAGACCATATTGTGGAGGAGGATCCTTCTCGTGGCTTGTGGCTGACCCTTGCCGTCCCTCATGTTCCTATTGTCTCGGGCGATCTCGTCCCTGATTCTATGGACTGGCAAGTGGTGGAATTCACTGAACAAGTCCAGCCAGCTCCAGCCACAGTGCCAGTGGTGGAATCAGCTGAGGAGCCAGCTGAGGAAGTGCAAGTTGAGGCACCAGCAGCTGCTGCAGTGCCAGCGGAGGAGCCAGCCCCGATGGAGATATCAGCTGCATCTGAACCAGCAGCGGCTCCTTCCGCAACTGGTGTGCCTTCCTCTTCCCTTGCAGTTTCAGCACAGCCTCTCTCCGAGGTCCATCCGCCTGCGCAACTGCTTGATCTCATTGATGCCAGGATGGACCAGCGCTTTTCCTCCTACTGAGCAGAGATGGCGCAACAAATGGAGACCTTCACCTCTGGGGTGAACTCCTTTTTGGTGCGGATCCAAGAGGGGGAAGATGCGCGAGCACGTGCCGAGGCTGAGAGGTTCCGTCTTGCTGAAGAGGAGAGGAGGATAGCTGCTGAGGAAAGGGAGAAGAGCAGACAAGACATGGCGGCTCTTACTGAGATCTTGAGGAACCTAGCTAATCGAAATCAATCTCCTGGATCTTCTTCTCAGCCATAGGTCCTGTGCTCTTCAATTTTTTTTTTTTTATTATTTTTTTTTTTTTTTGTAAGTAATTTTGTATCAGTCTAGACTAGTCAGTTGTCCTTCCTGTATTTGTAATTTCACATCATTAATGGATTGATTACTGACGGGTTGATGACAACTTCTCATTGTCCAACCAATGTCTACTGATTTTTACTTACCAGCTGAACTTACACATTTGTGTAATCAGCACCAGCACTCCATTTGGTATCTTTTAATTCTAACCTGGCTCAGATTCTTACTTCATAATTTAATCGAGCAATATCTCTCCCAGTTTGAGGGGGAAGATCCTTAGGTTAGAGCTGATGTGAGGAAGTGGTTTCATGGGTTTAGATCTGATAGGTTTACTTGTAAAACCCAGAAATATTCTGTAACTTTCCTCATCAGCTGAGTGCTCGCTGGTTAGGCTTTGATCGCACCAAAAAGGGGGAAATTGTTGGGAAAATTATCAAAGTTTCCATTCCCCAGTTGATAGCTTAGATCTTTGATTTGGTGTTTAAGTGTTTTGGTGGATCAAATCCTAAGTCCAACCAGCGTCAGTTTGTCTCTAGAATAGCTCTAGTCTCAAATGTAAAGTCCTGTTTAGATCTTTTGAGTTGTAAAGTCGTAGCTGATCAAGACTCATGCTGACACTGTTCATCAGCATGAGAATCTCTTACCTGGTGAAGGATTTCACCAGCAGACGACTGACAGACCCATGCTGACACTGTTCATCAGCATGGAGTCAAGAGCTAATGACTGGCTACTGTTCACCAGTTGGAAGGATTTCACCAGCAGGAGGCTGACAAATCCTACCAGCAGAATACGTGTTCTGGCTGACACTATTCACCAGCGGTGAAGCCACCAGTCATGGGAGATTCCAAGAGTTAACATCCAGACAAATTGGTAGACCTTGATTGTGCTAAGGAAAGTCACCAGCAGAGACTGCCAGCACAAGATCACCAGTATGTTCTACCAGTCGGAGGTTACCAGCAGAATTGAAGATTCGTTCTCCCAGAGTCTTAGAGACAAAAAGAAGATTCGTCTGAGGAATATACTGACAAAGTAAGACTTTAAGGAAGGATATCCTTAAAGTCTATCAGTTCAAGACACCAGTTGCGATTCCTCGTACTGACGAAATAATGCCGTTCTGACACATAGAGGTCTGTGTCAGAAAAAGCAGACACAGGTATGGCGTTTTCCTGAAATTCCTACCTGCCGCCGTCTGAAGTACATCCGAGGACAGAGACCCATTCCGGATGTGTCCAAATGGCTAGAATATTTGAATGGGATCCCTCGGCTATAAATACATGGGATCCATCAACATTCAATGTTCTTGGCCAACTCTTCACCTACCGAAAGACTGAAATTTATTACGCTCAAGCAAGTAAAAGCATACAACTTTCGAGGCCTCTCTAAAGGCTATCCGTGTGTTGATTTATTCAAACACGAGACTTCAAGCTTCCAGCTTGTAAGTTACAGACCTCGCTTGGTGTTCTTTCTCTTTCTGAGGAAGAACATAGCAGCTCTAGAGCCAGCCAGCTCTTGAGTTATTACGGGCAGTTTGCCGTAGAGGATTTACGTTCTTGGGAGAACTCAACACCCAACCAGTCAGAGGAGGAGATCAAAGTGACGTGCTCGCACTCCATCCATCTGACGAGAGCTGAAGAAGGACAAGGACCGGGAGCGGTTGATCCAGTGGACTGGTAGACGAGGCATCTACCAGCTGGAGATAGATCGTAGGACTCTTTGTACCTGATTGCTTTTTAGTGAATTTCCAGTGAGTTGACTGGAGAGTGGACGTAGATCAGTTGATCGAACCACTATAAAAATCCTTTGCCTTTATCTGCTTTCAGTATTTAAATTTGTATTTGAAACCCAGCACCCAAGTGCTGGTGTATATCTGAAAACTGATAACTGTGCAAACTAGGCTTAAAATATTCTAAGTCTTGAGCTACCAGCTGACCAGCCAGTCGCCAGTCAGCTGAGTACTCATAGTGCCAGTTGACTTACCAGCTGACAAGGTCCCAGTCAGCTGAGTAACCAGCAGAGTGCAAGAAACGAACAAACACATTTTCCGCTGCCAAGTTATACCCTGATAAACCGGGACCAACAAGGTTGTTCTGTGGTGGTAAATATATCACAGCTAAGGGCTTATTACAGAGATTTAAGGCTGGTGTAGTTCACCAGAATAATCTTGATCTGTATTTGAGAGTGACCAATATATTAGCCATGTGGAGCTTTGTGTTGGGGTATTCAGAAAAACGTAAGATCGAGAGTTGGGTCTTCGTTTTGGTAGAGAATTGGGCTAGTTGGAACCAATTTCTGTGGGGGGCATACGCGTATAAGTCCTTAGCATACAATTTAGAGCAAGCTCACACGAGGATAGAAGCAAAAGGGACTCTACATTTGGGCGGTCCTATTTGGATTCTGCAGGTATAATTTTTTTATTGTATTTATTAAATATCGTAAGTTGATGAGTTATAATTCAAAGAAATATTTTGTAGGTTTGGGCCTATGAGGCCACTCCAGACTTGGGTGGTAGTTGTGCCATTTTGGAGCATCCAACTCTAATTTCCCGATTTATGAAATGGAAGTTTACAAGGTCAGCTACGGTTGATTGGATGACGTTCTTTGCTCGTGAATAGGTATGCATGCATCTAAATTACTTATTTGTGAACTAACTATTTTTGTAACTGTATTTTGTTTTATTGTAGATTCAAGTTTTCGCCAACCTAATCCCATTTCCGATTGAAGAGTTTTTGTACTATATTTCTTCTCAGTTGGAGGAGTCCCTAAGTGTTAAATTCTGACTACCAGAGAATCCTGTATGTTCTGTCAGAAATAGAGGTGATCGTCGATCACAGAGCATTTTTATAGGACAAGGTTCTCGAAGACAAGGGGATCAGGGTGATAATGTGGAGGATCGGGGTGATAATGTGGGTGATGAGGGTGATCAGGGTCATGGAGAAACTGGGGCACATTCCCAGTCTCAGGGGCAGGGCTCGAGAGCATCCTATAGGCGCACTCGTTCGAGGAGGGATAGAACTTCATCTAGTGGAGAGTCTAGTGAGTCTAGGAGATTTCGGCCATCTCGTTCCTTTATGGAAAGGATTCGGATTGTGGTTACGGAGGTAGTTGATGCTGCGGTGCATAGGGTGGTTGATGTTGCGGTGAACAATGTAGTAACAAATAGAGTTATTCCTCATGTGACCCGAGTAGTCACAAATTTTTTGAATTCTGGGAGATGTGGTAACCATATTGATGCTAGACAGAGGTCAGTTGGGCGAGGGATACAGATAGACAGTCCCGAGCAGAGGCCCAACACTTCACACCACTTTGCTAGACCTAGCACATCTGTAGACCCGGAGCATTTTCATACTGGGACCGAGCCACGACTGAGTGTGTCTCGTCGGTCTACTGAGAGGAGACAGAGTGCTGATCATCGATCTACTGAGAGGAGACACAGTATAGACCGCTAGTCTCGCCAGCACACACTTGACATGGATCATCCTTCTTCAAGCCAGGTCACCTATATGCTTGCACGCGATATTGTATTGCAGGTATTTGATGTAACGTATTAACATTTCTTTAATTTAAACATATGTTGTTTAATGTTCTTTTCATATTTAGGGTGATGATGGACGGCCGATAGGAATCAGTTACACGTTAGAGGATAACTACGATGCGTACAAACGTATGGGTGAAAGAATTATCAGGGAATCTTTTAACGATAATACAGAGAGGCCACAAGCTTTTTTCACTTTTATAGAGAATATGAAAGAGTCGCTATCTATGAAGGTTGTTGATTGTTACGTCCAATCACTGCAGAGGAGTTACTACCAGATTGAGCACATGATTAGGATTCTTCGGCCTCAATTCTTTGTAAGTATTTCTGTAATTCTAATTATCTAATTTCGAACATTGTTTATATTGACATTCTTATTGTTTAACGTATGTAGGATTTAATGAGAAGAGATTATCAGAGAAGTATACAGGGCCTGAGGCCTCAGGAATCAGCTGCTCTATCGCAGTTCATCCATGGTAATGATTGATTTACAGCTAAAGATTGGTTCAGGGCCGATACGGTTAGTTTTATATTATCTATTTGGCTATTATCTTTATGTATTAATTATTAATGTATTTACTTTTGCTTTGTAGTTCATTATACTTTGTTATGTTCGGGATGTTTGGTATACCGTGAATATGAACATCCCTACTTGGACTAAAGCCATGATCGATCCCTATGATGATGCTACACGACCAAGGATTCTGCAAGATGTTTTTACAGAATTGAGAAAGATGACAGATAATATGAGGCATTATTTCAGGGCAGGCGAGTATTGGGAGAAAAAGACACTGAAATTGAGGAACGTGGCCACAAGAGAAATGGCTTTTACTAGGTTGACATATTTCAAGGGTCAATATGGGACGCATCATTTGACTTATGCATGCGCATTATTAGAGATGCTGATGTTCGGGTACCCGAGTCCACAGTGGATGGAGCGTCCTGATGGAACTGCATTATTTAGAAGATTAATTGCTCTTAGACTATTTGGTTTTTCCTATATTTGATTTCTTTGTATTTGAGAAATGTTGGACTTTAATATTTTGTGTTGTTATTTGTATTTGATCATACTTAGACTTTAATATTTTGTGTTGTTGTTTGTATGGTGTTTGCTACATTTTAGTACAAAATACACATATTATAATATTTGAACCAAGATAAACAAACACAAACAACCACTTTTACAACATTTAATTGTTTGTGACTCTATCACGACAACTACGCTTCGTATGCGATTCTGTACAAATGCTGCATTTTTTACGGGCGCGTTGTCTGCTAGAAGATGTTTGCGACTATTCTGCTCCAGAGGGATGTCGACTATTTCTGGGACAGCCAACTTGACGTGTAATAATAGGAGGTTTCACAAGGAGTGATGCAGCTTCATCTGAAACTTCCCACTCATCCTCAGGAGGATGAGAATTCATAGTGTCACCATAAATCTCGCGCCAGGTACTGGTCTTGTAGTAACTATGAATATATTCGTACAAGTTCTCCCCTTTGTAACTGCAAAAATTTTAAAAAAATGACTTGTCGCAGTATTTAAATAAAATATATGGTAGTAGAATTTCATACCGAATCGCAGCAATTGCATGTGAGCATGGCATCAAGTCCAGTTGAAACTCATGACATTCACAAGTACAAGCCGTCAAATCGACCTTCCAAGTTCTTTCTCCATCATTAATCTTAAATTCATTGTTGGAGATTGACACCACTTAATGTGTATGTGCTATCTCAACCAGCGGTGCTATCTTTTGCACTGCCTCTTCTGTTAACTCATCAACTCTTCCATTCGCCTTTGCCCGCCTCTGATCAGACCATTGTTCCAGTAAACCTCGATATGTATCAATAATCGAACATATGGGCAATCTACGAGCCTCCAGCAACCTTGCGTTGAAAACTTCGACTGCATTCGAAGTCAAGAAACTGTAACGACGAACTGGGCACTTCGACCTACACCACCTTTCAGGACCCACTGAAATGAGCTTAACGTATGCAACGGGTTTTGATTGTCGAATTTGATCCATTGCTTGCCTGTAACTCGACAATCGATAAGAATAAGCAGCACGATGGTACAGCTTCACAATGGTCTGACCATGGGTTGTCAATTTATTTTGCAGATGATAAAAACAGAGACCGTATGTCGTACCTGGATATACTGCGTTCACTGCATATCCGATGTTAATATGCTGATCTGAAACAATTAACAATTTTTCGCTGACTGCAAAGCACATCCTCAATCTATAGAGAAACCAGGTCCAAGTCTCATTGTTTTCGATTGGCCCAACACCAATAGCAAGTAGAAAAACATTATCATTGCCATCTTTCGTAACAGCAACCAATAAGATGCATTTGCTTCTGCCCTTCAAATGTGTAGCGTCAATAACAATGACTTGTCTTAACAAATTGTTGTTGAAAGCTAACCTGGACACACCAAGTGCAACAAAACAATGTCAGAATGTTCCATCTGGTGCGATATCCAGATCTGTCACCGTGTAAAGATTGTACTCCCGAACCACCTCAAGATATCTAGGCAAGACCTTATAAGAATCCGCTATACTGCCATACATCAGGGAAATGGCTGCATTTTTGGATCGCAGTGCAACAACATAACTCGCCTGAATCCCAAAAGTTTGTCGAAGTTCGACCATTATTGCTTCTATTTTGACGATTTCACCCTAGCGACGCATCCTTCGAGCAAAATACGCAGCCACTACTTTTGAACGGACATTTCTGGATCCAATGCCCGCAAGATTCAACATACAATTATGATTTGGTTGAAAGTGACGGATATCCCAACAACCATCCCTGCACCTCGCACGTATATGAAACACAATTCTCATTTCATTTGCAAATGTAATCAACATGGATGTTATCAGACTTCTTCACTTTCAACTCTTGACAATGCTCCATATGCCACAAACCAACAACAGTTAGCAAATCATCTTTCTTCTAGAACATGTCAACCAAACTCAATTCCTGATCAAGTATGGATGCCACATCTCTCACAATAGGTGCCTCGGTCGTATCCACTGGCATAATTGGTACTAGTCAATTATTCATATCACCTTTTATTGGACAGCCTTTTGGTAGGGAGTTAGTGGGCATAAGATTTGAAATAAAAGCACTCATACCTCCCGCTGATCTGATCCATACAGAAAATTCTATAACTGTGCAACCCATCAAGAAATTTTCACCTTCATTATCAGAATCAGATCCGGATGAAACTGAATCTAGATTGGCCTCGTCGTCTGCTTCCTCTTCCACACACCACCATCAGTTCGTGTGTGGTATTCAGGATTGAAGTCAGCCTCCTCATCTTCGTTATGATCTTCATGGAGCTCATCATTCAAGTCAGGAATACGTGAACCCCGACATCAACCTTTAGAACCCATATCAAAATGCATATAAGATGCAAATCTTTGAAGTTTCTCTACAGCTGGACTGTAACGAGCATATGGCAGAGGATTGATTGAGGATACAAACGGAATGTAGGGGGATGGCTCCTGCTGAGAAGTCCCAGCACCAGTGTTGATTGTAGGATTCATAATAATATAAATATCAGGCTCCGATTAAAAACTGAGAAGTCGTTGCAGCTGTGCATTCTCTGTCAGCAATGATACTCCATTTCTTCCGCTTTGAGTTTGATATGTAAAATAGATATGGTACTCACCTCCAATATATTGTGCATCAAGAATCGTCTGAATGCTGCTTCTCAATTCAGCTATTGATATATTAGCCGTTGATAGGTAAATCAATCGTTCTTGCCCGTCAATATAGTACCACGAATGATCGAAATGCCCATTATAGTGCAAAAATAGGTTGCACCAATTCTTCATTTGAAATGCTTGAAAACAGGTTGAAAGAGAGAGAGAGAAAGAGTGAATGACAAAATGATGAGAGAAATTTTTTTGTTTCTGCGGTGAATGCAATTTTGGAAATGAATAGAAGTGTAGAAAGTAAAGAGTTAGGTATATATTCAATGAATGATTTCAAAGTCTACAAAATATATTGACTGAATTGATTAGTGCAGTGAAGTAACGTCAATTCAACGTACGAGTAATTTGAATTTCACTGTATTTTTCAACAAGTGAATTCAGTGTTCATGAGCATTTCACTGTATTTTTCAACAAGTGAATTCAGTGTTCATTCATTTAGTCAAAAAAAATTATTGAATTGCCTTGCAGCATGCCTGCTAACACTATTTATTGATGGTAACAAGTCATCAAACACAACTTTATCAAATGAAATATAAAAAAATGCCATAATTTATTGTTGAAAAAGACATTCATACAATAAAACAAAAAAAACCAATTTAAAAAATAAGGAGGGATGCCGATCGGTTCACACCGGTCATCACGCATGCAGACCGATCGGCATCCATTCAAACCGATCGACATCCATTCAAACCGATCGGCATCATCTTTCAAAAAAAAGTTTTTGGCGATGATCGGTTCAGACCATTATCAAAAAAAGGTCCTCATTGCCTCCTTAAGCGTTCGATTTCTTCTCTCTGCAAGACCATTTTGTTGTGGAGTCCTTGGGGATGATCTCTCATGCCCTATTCCAACTTCTGCACAAAAGTCCATAAGGGGTCCATTGTAGAATTTCTTGTCGTTGTCTGATCTGATCCTCTTCACTGTGACTCCTTTATCATTCTGGACGAGTATCACTAGCTCTAGAAGAATAATCTTTACCTCGTCCTTTGTCTTGAGAAGCTTCACCCATGTATATCTCCAGTAATCATCTAAAACTGCAAGAGAGTACATTTTTCCTCCAATGGTGGGTGGAGTCAATGGTCCGAGCATATCCATGTGCAGTAGTTCCAATATACGTTGTGTGTTTCCACCGACTGGCTTATTTTCGAAAGACGCTTTAGTTTGCTTCCCTAGTTGGCATGCTCTACAGATACCTTCCTTCTTGAAAGTATCATTGGGTAGACCTGTCACCGGCTCATGCTTAGCTATGTAGTTGACGATTTTGAAATTTAGATGACTTAGTCTTTTGTGTCATAGCCAGCTTGTCTCTCTGGAGCTAGTCGCAATGAAGCATGAGCTTGTTTGACCACTCTGTCAGTCTACCACATAGAGACCTATAGGGATTAATGTTGTAAACCGAATCACAAATCCATTAATCCGTATCATTCATGGATGTTGAAATAATTTCCATTTGACATAAAAATCTATGCATGCTCCTATGAATTTAATTGCAATGGTTATAGGGTTACCTTTTTAATCTGTAGAGTCTGGACCTGAACCACGTTGAACACGAATCTGATTCTACCACGCGTATATGCGGATAGAGAATTAAATATATTACAATTTAATTCAAAATCAAATTCGAATTAAAAGAAAGAACAAAATCATGTGCTCTCAAATCAGGTCTTCATATATGTATCCCTTTGCTTTTCCAATCTCGCTATTGATGAGGATTCCATGAGATTGCACTGCACGAGGCAGAGTCGAGTTTCTTCTCCTCCCAATACAGTTGGCACCGCCCCTCTCTCTCTCTCTCTGTGCCTCTAGGTTTTCAGTTATTGTGACTTAACTTATGAAATCTAAGGAGAAAATGAGTTATTTATATATATAGGGTTAAAACTCTAAAGGGCTCCCTTAAACAATTATATTGGGTCAGGCCTGGGACCTTATGCAAGTAATAAAGTGGCCTATGAATTAATTAATCCACATGTCCACAACCTAGGACATAATTAATTAATTAATATTAATTCATTCCACCAGAGATTTAATACTGACCTACCCCTTTATAACCACGTTATGAGAACGAGTTGCATCGACTTGGTGAATTCTCATATTTAAGGTAACTAGATATTCATTAATTAATTAGAGCTTCTGAGAAGCTTCACATAATTAATTAATATCTTATTATCCTGAGTAGTACCACTCAAATATTATCATATGTTCTTGAACTTAATCAGTCTGTAGGACTTCAGCACGACAAACCTTATTGAGCTCTTCAGGGAATGTCCCCATCCTAATACTCGGGTAATCTAACTCCAGTCATCAGAACGTTGTACACAAGTTGTTGTCACCCAAGATGCGGATATACGAGCACATTAATCAAGCTCTCCACCATGGCAAGTCAAAGTAACAAGATCTTGTTTCTTCTTAAGTCAGACAGAAGAGCACATCTCATTGTGGTCCTATCAATACGCAACCGCGCGTACCAACATATCAAGTGATCAAGACAAATCACTTATTCCTGATTATGTTGCAGCCTACACTGACAGACTAATCCTCAATGTTGTCTCGACTGTGATACTATTATTTATACCTCGTTAGGTCGAACAATCCATATGGTCTTCTATAATCTCCTACACATCGTATGATCTCCCTATCGACGAGATAAGACGATTCTGTTGTTCTCGCAAGTGTGTTTGTCTACAGATATGAGATAAGTCAAATGTAAATGTTGGGATTGTATACTGAAAGCATATATGATTAAGTGTTTTGTACACTGGTCTTCATATATGTGTTGCTACAACGATGCTCGCTGTCTGATGAAACAAACATACAACGAACCATAATATCCTATTATCTCGCCTATATGGATGACCATATGGTGTGTAGGAGATCACAGAGGATCATATGAATCGTTTGACCTAGCGAGATATAAACAGTATCACAGCTGAGACAGTCCCCGGATAGGCTGTCGGTCTAAGTTGCGGCACATCGGTTCATAAGTGGGCTTATCCTAGCTACTTGATGTGTCGGTACATGGTTGTGTATTGATGGGATCAACAGTGGGATGTGCCATTCTCATTGACATACGAATGAGACAGATCCCTAACATACTTCCTATGATCTTAAACCTAACTGAAGGATAAGGGGCACAGACAGATTGACCACACTTTGATTTACCATGGTGGCGAGTCTTACATGTACTCTTATACCCGTATTTTGGGTGTTGGAAATTTGTGTGTGGCCTGCTTAGGCTGGACGTTTAGGTAAGCATATTCGTTTCAGGATGGTGACATTCCCTAAGGAGCTCACAAGGTTCATTATGCTAAACCCTGCAGGTTGAATTATTTAATTCACGCATAAGTGAAAAGGAGTGAGTAGTATTACTCAGGAAATAAGAGATTAATTAATTGTGGTCGATTGTCATAAGCCAAATTAATTAATGAATGTCTAAAACCTTAAATATGTGGATCCTGTTAGTTTAATGCAACCCGTTCCTAATAACGTGGTAATAAAGGGGCGAGTCAGCATTGTTACCGTGGTGAAGGTTAAAACAATGTTTTATTAATTAATTATGTTCTTGGTTGAACAAGGAAGAATTAATTAATAAAGAGGGCCCACTTTATTTTTTGCATTTGATCTCTGGTCTGGCCCACAAACTGCTCAAGCCCATTAGGGTCAGGGTTTCTCAAAACCCTAACACTATATAAAGGTTTTCTCTCTCAGATCAGAAGTAGTAGCCCACAGTATACAGTTTGATATTCAAAATCAGAATATTGAGATATATAGAGAGAGAGAATCGGCGATCAGGAAGGGGATTTTTCTGATCAAATCCTCCGGCTTCCTGATTCAACTTGATAGATAATCCTCACCAGATTTCCAAGGAGCAAGGGAACAGATCAGAAGATCAGATCTGTAGGAATAACTTCTAACGCCATTGTTCAGATTCAGATCTAGATTTACTTCATCGTTATTGGCTCCGATCTAGAACTGTAGATCAAACGGTGAAGATCATGTATTCCTAAATTCCATCCTCTGCAATTAATTTTGTAGGAGCATGCATAGGTTCGTATGGTTTATTTAATTAAAATTTATTCCTAGTATCCTAAGAACGATCCTTGGCAAGAATTCAATAATGGCAATTCATGTTGTCCATCGTAAACTCAAACCCTACAATTGGTATCAGAGCAAGGTTCATATTCTTAGGCTCTACCTTGGATAAATTGAGATTAAATAAATATGTATGTTCATGGATGGATTTAAATTGTCGTGGATGTTTTTATTCTCGTGGCCTTCTCGTTTTTGGATCTGGTTTTTACCATGAGAAAATATGTGGTTAGATTTAACAGGGAAAATCATGTAATAGATTTAGATCTATTTTTTGTATTTTTCTATTGTTCAAATCTGTAAAAAAAAATTGAGATCCGGAGAAACGAAGAACAAAGAATTCATGACAGTTTCAGCATCGGTCCAGTTTCAGTCCAGCAGTCAGTTCCGACGGAGGTGCCGGTGACTGTGGCGACGGCGCGGCAGAACCCTAGTTCCATCGCGCGGCACCCAGTTTTGTTCCGCTGCTGTATGTTGCTCCCCGTGCCGCGCGCGGTTGATGGATGATGGCCTGAACGCGCGCAGATGGCGGCGGTGACGGGAGCAGCAACAGGGTTAACGGCAGTGCGCGGATTTTGCCCGCTGCACGCGCGCATGCACAGCCCTGTACGAGCTGCTGCCGGCATTGTTGCTGCATTATCTCGCAGCTGCTATTGCTTGCTGCGTCGAAGGATGGCGTCGTGAATGGTGGTACTGCGCGCGGCGATGGTCGGCAAGGTGGAAGGCGTCACGTGCAACGACAGAGCCGTGCGCAGTCGCGCGCGTTGGTGAGTTGCAGCGCAGCAAAGCTGCTGCTATTTCTATCTCGCGCGTTTCCAGGATCGAAGAAGCAGTGCACGCGACGGCTGCTGTCGGACGTGGGTGGGCTGCGGGCGGCGGCCGACGTGGTGGTCCGGTAACGGCTGTGTAAAGGGCGGCGGCGGCTGGGCTGCTTGCTGCTAGCGGCTAGGGTTTTTTGCTGCCCAGGCCGTAGCTCGGGCTCGTTAGCCCGGAGGCGGCCCGCTGTCCTAGAAATTAGGGTTTGGCTGCTATTTTGGGCCAGAAACCCTAATTGAAGCCCAATTGTTGTTGATGCAAATTCAAATCAGATTTCAAGTCCAATGGAGGCCAAGTTTGAAGATCTGTACTGAAAATAAATCTTGTAATAGATTAGATTTAATTATTTTTCAGTTGTAATCGCATCTGAGGGGCCACGAGAAATTTTATTTGTTTATTTAATTATTTCTCCTACTGATGTGATTTATTATGTGCGCACTAGTAAATAATAGGAAAGCATGTTTACTTGCTTTAATTATTTACTGTTTAAGTATGTTGTAATTTTAAATTATCAAGCATGCTTTATGTGATTTATTTTA
>JAPKLW010007595.1:0-14767 GCA_026898455.1 Plectranthus barbatus | reverse complement strand
TCAATTATCTATCAGTTTATATATTAAAAATGAAAAAGGAAAAAAAATTGAATCATATGGTACTACCCTTCAACACATTCTTCACTGCACATATACTTTATTCTTCTTCATTTAACCCAAACCTAAAAAATAAATAAATAAAGTGAAGATGGTGGAAACGCATAGATTGTAGGAAAGCAAAACATAGATACTGTAATATATAAATAATAAATAATATAACATCTACATGGTAAAAAATTGTAACGTGAAAACTCCATTGATAGTAGTTGCATGCACTCAACTTTCTATATTAGAATAGATTTGTTGTTCACTAAATTCAATCAGATTTTATGTATCAAATTGTTCATCTCCTTCCTTCATCGATCGTACATCCACAACAACTGCACCAAAGGATTGCCATTCACAAGGGTATGAATCATCACACACAATCAATTTTTCATACTGCTCCTTAGATGAGAGATAGAAAATAAGAACTCAGATGAAAAATTATCGTGAATGATACAGATGATGAAGATTTTTTTATCTCTTATTACAACCGTCAGAATAAATATAAATTACTCTAATCCATTACATTGAAAAAAATTCATAGGACATACATGAAAATAAACTAGTTTATGAATATTAAAAAGAAAAAATAATACCAACCAAAAAAGCATCAAATTAAAAAAAAAACAAGCAGAAGATATAATGTAATTAATAAAGAATAAATAATGTAGTAACTATCATATAAATAATGTAACATCTACATGGTAAAAAATCAGTATGATTTACTATCTCTCTCTTGGTGAGATTTTAGTTTCTCCCAACTGTCCAAACTCCCAAAAACCTGCACGCCGCCCTTCCTCCCAACTGTGAGCGACTGCGTTGTACCTTACCATCACGATCGCCGCGGTTGTTGGAGATACGCAAGGACTTCTGCTGCAGCATTCGAAGCAGCCTTGCCCCTCTCCTGCCCGCCTGTAACAACACATCCCTCGAAAATAATGATCAGAAAATGGTGTGATTTGCAGGAAATTAGACAGAACCACATCGGAATTGAAAAGACTTTACCGGAGGAATGTTAGCGCGGGGGAGGTTTTTGATGACTTTGTGCCATCGATTCTGCTGCAGATTGTGAAATATTTTCCCACATGCAGCCTAAGTTGTGATTCTTCAGACCCACCTTTGGTTCTTGTTTCTGCAAGCTCTTCTTCATTTTGTGCGACATGGCCAACCATCAATTTCTCCTGCAATGATTCTCCATTATAATTAATTAATTAATTCAGCTGATTTTCTATCATGGGTGCTTGATTGTTGAGAAAAGGAATCGCACCTTGCGCTTCGCAGAGAGGAGAGAGTGAAGATTGAAAATATGGTAGAGAATTGAAAGTGTAGATAAATGAGGAGACGCCCTTAAATATATTAATTACCAAAAGACGAAATGACCCTTAATTAACAAAAATAAGTAAAGATAAAATAAAATAACTGTAACGCCCCTTGATAAATTTAAATATATTTATCAAAATTCCGAAAATTTATATCTTGTTATCGAATTAAATTTGAAGTTTCGCAATCGATCTAATTTAGGAATTTATATTTTGGCATTTATTCCTTGCCATCTTATAATTATTAGTTATATTGATAGATTTAATTTAATTGATAATTATTTGGCAACCCGACATTTTTGTATCGGGATATTATAGATCGATAAATTTTGTAACCCGAGGAGAATATTATGGTCTCCCGTGTAATGACTCGAAGAGATATAGAGATGACGTAAGTTGATGTCGTTGTGACCGATGGGACAAGCGATTGACAACCACTTTAACTTTTTTGACTTTTGGATATTTACAATAATGCCATCCACCTACTTCTATAAATAGAAGGCTTCCCTCACACTCCATCACTTTCACTCTCTCTCTCTCAAAAACTCTCACCAAACATTTTCCGGCAACTACTCCGGCGAAGCTCCGGCGAAGTATTTTAAGGTAAAGATATACATTTTTAGGATCCTCTTACCTCGATCTTTCCACTTCCAACACTCTTTTCTTCATTCTCCATGTTTTAGAAGTGGATACCAAGCTTATCGAGTGTTGATCAAGCCCACGAGATCCTAAGAACATCAAGGAGGTATAGATCGAACTCCTCTTTAGCTATCTCTCTAGCTCGAGCATGTTTACCATTTTTGCCCTAGTTGGAAATGTTATGATCTAGGCTTATTATTGAGTTTATGAGCACCTATACATGTTTAGCATGATATATATTGAGCCTAGAAACCACATGATAGCCTAAGAATCGAGTTGTGATCATTTTGGATTATTTTTGAGATGTTAGCTCCATGTTTAAATGTTGAGCCTATATTTCGATTCCATCTCATTTTTGATGATTTTGATGCTTGGAATATTGTCTAGACTCATTATAAATGTTTAGAAACCATTTGGTGTTGTTAGAAATCGATTGGACGAGCCCGGATAACCGTTTGAGCCAAAAACCACAAAATCCGCCGAAGGCAAAAATGCCTCTGTTTCGGTCGACATGCGTGCGTGTCGATCGACACAGAGCATGTCGATCGACACACACACATGTCGATCGACACAGCTGCTCGATTTGAAATCTGGAGTGTCGACCACTTGTTTCGGTCGACACAAACTCTATATCGGTCGACATGAATTGTGTCGACCGACACAAAATTTATTTTGATCGACACAAGTTAGTTTTCTCCATGTCGATCTTCGCATCTCCTATTTCGATCGACATTACTCCATGTCGGTCAACACATTGTGTGTCGACCGACACAGCTCTATTTTGATCGACACAAAATTGTTTGGAATAAAAATATTCATATCGGTCGACATATGTTTCTGTCGACATGCCTATGTCGATCGACACCCCCCGTGTTGATCGACACAGACGCAAGTTTCAGATTTTTAATTCTCCTTTCTTCGGTCAATTCGACTTATCTTTGATATCATTCGACATCTCTTTTATCAATCGACATTGATAATTATTCCTTTCCTTCTTACCCTCTTTGAAACCTTTTTGAATTCAAACCAACTCCTATTGTTCGATTCAATTAATCATAACTTAATCTTCACTTGAAACCTATTGGTGAGTTCTAAAACTCTCGATCAATTACACATTGATTCGTAATTGATTATATGATTTCTTTCAATCACAATTTGTGAAGAGATATTTAGTCATTTGATGACGTCTCGCACTTGTTCAGTTCAATTGAACTCGTTAAACCTCAAACATTGGAATTTCATCCGCATCCGAACTTTCAAGTCCTTTCTATTGTATTCTTGACATGACTTGAAACTACTTGATGAGTTCTTTTACTCTCAAGCTATTGTACGTCAATTCAAATTGATTGTGAATCCTCTTTCGATCATAAATCCTAGAAAAAGTGCTTAGCCACTTGATGAAGCCATTTGTTTGTTCAATTAAAGTGAACTACGAACCTTGTTCTTGAATAAACGCTCGATATTGAATCACGAGCCTTATGATTTATGTTTGACTCCCTTGTTCGTCAAACCACATTGATCAGATGATTCTTTCACATCCTCTTATCCGATGGCTCAAGATTGGAAAGTCTATGACAGATTAAGAGTCTAGAATTTATGTGCTATGTCAGATTATAGATATTCCAATTTGTATCCCTCGAGAATTTACTCGTATTCCTTATATCATAGGAAAGGGCAAGAAAAGGACTGTCAGCTAGAGCAATCAATTGTGACCACACCAACTAAGGTGGGCTTTCTTTTACCCCTATATTGTGGGCTAAAATAAAATAAAAATGATGTTTTCTTTTCAAAGAAATCACGCATGAAATAGAAATGTTTTGTTTTAACTGTTTGTCATTGCCTACTGTTTTGTGTTTGCTATCTGTCCTCTCTGTGGGGGAACTCCACTTAGAGAAGAACATTACACGTGGGAACGTGAATGTTGACTACGCATATTGCGAGTCTTTTACGATCGTGCCCGGTTGGTATGAAAAGATGCCACGGGTTAGTGCACTATGATGCTATCATGTTAAGGGGTCGCGCCCTACATGGACTAGCATTGTGACTGTGGTTGGCGGCCACCTCCCAGTCATATGTTTTTGCAGATAGTTTAACTGTTGAAAGCGCGCTTAATTGCATAAAATGTTTTGGTGCCATGGGAGGATTTCAAAGTTTAAAACCCCATGTGCGACCCTCTACAAAGGCATGACAAAATTATATATGTATGTTTCGGGCATGTGTTCACTAAGTACAAATTGTACTTAGCCCCTCGCATTATTTCTAAAATGCGCAGGTTAAAAGAAGATTTCCGAAGCAAGAGTACGAGGTAGCAGAGGAGTGGAGCTGAAGACTCATCTTTTGTAATAGTTAGATGCGGAAGTGTGTATCTTCATATACATACTTCCTTGATAACTTTCCGCTGCTAGACTCAATGTCTTTTGTTAGACTTTTGTTATCATCAATCTTGTTAAAACTCTGATATTGTTTTACTCAAGAAGTTACGATCCCTTCTTGAGGAGGCACCCTTTTATCATATTTTGCTTAACTTGGGATAAGTGTGTTGCTTTCTATCTTATTAGCTTGAGTTCTTATTCTTGATTGATATCCCAAGTGCAAGTCTCGTACCCGATGTGCCT
This sequence comes from Plectranthus barbatus, assembly GCA_026898455.1. Lineage (NCBI taxonomy): Eukaryota > Viridiplantae > Streptophyta > Magnoliopsida > Lamiales > Lamiaceae > Plectranthus > Plectranthus barbatus. Next base: position 10,149 of record JAPKLW010007595.1, on the reverse strand, counting down.
CAATTCTCTTATTCAAGCCTTGTTCATAAATCGGGGCGTGACAATAACATAATCTGGGAAAAAATTAGGACCACAAGATCAAAGGAATTAAGGGATGAGATTTAGCCTCATATAACATATAGGAAGTGGGTAACATATGATCACATCTATATAGACATCAAATAGTTTGATATCTAACTTGATTTGTTATTCTTAGATATTTTAAGGAGTTTATATACCCAATATCCCTCAACATTTGTTAAATATTCCCAACCAATCATGATAACATAATGATACAAATAATAATTAAATTATGCACTTTCTAATATATTAGTAGATTGTTTAATCTTATTAGCAATCTTTTGTTATTATATTGCCAATTCTTTTTTTTTTTTTAAAACGGGCATGATCTATTCATGCGCACTTAAATTTAAATTCTTAAGTAAAAATAATAATTATTCGTAATAGCTCTCCCGAATAAATTCATTTTACTCATTTTAATTAATTGGTAGAAAAAAATTTGCATAAAAAAACACAAAAATATATTAAGATACAATAAAGTATTAAATTTAAAATTCTAACATTAATTTGTCATAGATATATTTTACATTGAAATATTAATAAATATATCGAGGGAAATAGAAAGTGAAATATAAAATAAATAAAATAATCTTTTCCTAAATATTGGTAATAAAATAATATTTTAGTTCATTAAATACAATATAAATAAATAAAAATACAGAAAAATTAATAATTAAGATTGTGCTCAAACAATCTCTTCGAATTTGATGTATGTGATCTGTCGATTCAGAAATTAATTCAGGTTAATGAATATCTTTTCGTATCACTTTGTTGTCTCATAAATCATAAAATTGCAAAAAAGGATAATTACATTTTATGTAAATATATTTAAATATATCAATTCTGAAAGATAATGATAATACATAATGACCCAATAATAATAGATGAAATTCTTATAACAATGAAACTCTTCCATAATTCGTGCTTACATCTTTGGAAATTAAGTTTCAGGTTAAACGGACATGTGCTGAAATTAATTAAATAATAAACATAAATACAACATAAAAAATTAATTGCGAATACATACATAGACAATTGGAGCAAAGAACTATTATCAAGTATTTAAAAAATATTTCAAAACCATATAACTAAACACAAAAATAAACTGTGTAAACTACAATCATTACCAAAATATTATTAGAGAAAAATACTACTTTTCTCAACTCTCCATCTATGAGACAGCTCCGTAATGTGTTTCCACTCTTTTATTTTTAGGTTTTATTCAACCTTGAAATACTGTAAAAATAAAATGATTGATTTTTTTTGTAATCATCAAGTAAGTTGTTAGGGTATTGATACACATGATTTCCTTCAAAACTTGCATGCTCATTTACTCTCGTAATTCCTTAATAATATAAATACTATATCATAAAGATATGGAAATAAATCCTTAACTATATAAATGTGTCATAAAAAAGAATGATTTTAATTGAAATTTAATGATTGATTTAAGAAATTGTATATAATTGATCTTCTTCTTTATTAACATGATAATCTATTATAATATCTTTATACCTTTATTTGAAAATCAATAAAATACTATCAAATCTGTCACGCCCCAATTTGTAAACAAGACTTAAATAAGAGAATTGAGGCACATCGGGAACGAGACTTGCACTTGGGATATCAATCAATAAGAAGAATTCAAGCAAATAAGAAAGAAATCATCACACTTATCCCAAGTTAAGCAAAAGATAGTAAATGGGTGCCTCCTCAAGAAGGGATCATAGCTTCTTGAGTAAATCGAATATCAGAGTTTATAGTATGTTATCAAAAGGCTAACAAAAGATGAAGAGTTTTAGCAGCGAAAAGTTATCAATGAAGTATGTATATGAAGATACATACTTCAGCATCTAACTATTACAAAAAGAATCTTCAGCTCCACTTCGACTGCTGCCTCGTACTCTTGCTCCAAAAGCTTCTTTTAACCTGCGCATTTTAGAAATAATGCGAGGGGCTAAGTACAAATTGTACTTAGTGAACAGATGCCCGAAAACATACATACATATAAGTTTGTCATGCCTTTTTAATCGGGTCGCACATGGGGTTTTAAGTTTGAAATCCTCCCATTGCACTAAAACATTTCATGAATGAGCATGCTCCTTTTTACTTTGTTAAACTATCTGCAAATGATTATGTGGCTGGGAGGTGGCCACCTACCACAGTCACGATGCTAGTCCGAGTAGGGCATGACCCCTAACATGTCAGCATCATAGTGCACTAACCCATGGTATCTCTTTCACTACCTGGGTACGATCGATAAGACTCGCATTACGCAGAGTCAACATCCACGTTGAATACGTTTGATGTTCTTCTCTGAGTGGGGTTCCCCCACTGAGAGGACAAATAGCAAACACAAAACAGTAGGCAATGACAAAGCAGTTTAAAACAAAACATTTCATTTCATGCTTGATATGTTTTGAAAAGAAAACATCATTTTCATATTTTTAATTTGGCCCACTATATAGGGGTAAAAGAAAGCCCACCTTGAGTAGGTGCGGTTACGTGATTGGTTGTTCTAGCATTTGATCTTCTCCTTCCCCTTTCCTATGACATAAGGAATACGAGTAAATCCTCAAGGGATAATAGATTATTTGAAATCTAGCTCATTAAATAGTTCTAGACTCTTAATCGATCTTGGACTTCTCAATTTGAGCCATCGGATAAGGATATGTGAGAATGACTTTGGCAGTTTAGTTTGACGAACAAGATAGTCAAACGTTACTTCAGTAGCTCGTGGTTCAACATCGAGCATTAATTCAAGGAACATGAATAATAATTCAATTTGATTGATCAAACAAATGACTTCGTCAAGTGACTATGCACTTTCAAGAGTTTAAGATTGAAAGAAGTTTCATTGTGAATCATCGTACATTGCTTGAGAGTATAAGAACTCATCAAGTTGTTTCAACAAAATAATCGAGGAGATTATTGTTCTTAGATGAATATCAAATTAAGATTTCAAAAGTTAAGGTTTAACAAGTTTGATTTAACAATAAGCTTCAAGGAAGTTCGAGTTACAAGAGTTCGGTCAAGCAAATCAAGTTGATTTGAACTGAATGGATTCTCGGAGAGGTTATAGGAGATAACATCTCTTCGTCGATTGATACAAAGAATATCAAACGAAGTCAATTTGGATTTGAATTAATTGAATGAAGGATTTAGAATTTAAGGAAATGTCATTGGAGTTGATTGGTATGAAGGGTATCAGAGGGTATGAAAGATAAATCGAATCGGTCGAAGAAAGGACAAACTGTGGGAAATTTCACTCTGTCTCGACCGAGATGGAGTGCATCTCGACCGAGATGGATGCGTCGACCGAAATGAAGTGGATCTCGACCGATATGAGTATATCGACCGAGATGAGGTGCATCTCGACTGATATGAGCATATCGACCGAGATGAAACACATATCGACCAAAATGAATGGGAATTGGCCGTCTCGATCGGGATGAAGTCCATCTCGACCGATATAGTAATATCGACCGAGGTGACCTTCATCTCGCCCGATATAGCCATTTCGACCAAAATGGAGTCTATATCGGCCGAAACAGAGGCTGCATGCCTTCCGGCGGAAATTCTTGTTTTTGGCTCAAACGGTTATCCGGGCTCATCCAATCGATTTCTAACAACACTTAATGGTTTTCTAACAAGTATAACGAGTCTAGACATGATTTAAACCATCAAAACATGTTGGAATCAAGATTTAACCGCAATATTACCATATTGGACAAATATACCAAAAATGCTCCAAAATCAACACAAATCGATTCCTAGGTCGATATATCGTTTCTAGGCTCATAATATTACATGCTAAACATGCATACGTACTCATCAACTCTATATCAAGCCTAGATCATGCCATTTATAAACTAGGGCATAAACCATAACATGCTTAAATCGATAAAATAGCTAGAGGGAGGTTCGATCTATACCTCTAAGACGTTCGTTGAGCTTCGTGGGCTTGATCAACACTCTCTTTACTCGATTTTAACTTCTAACATGGAGAAATGAAAGAAAGAGTGTTGAAAATGGAAAGAATGAGGTAAGAGGAGTCCAAAAATGTATAGTTTACCTCAAGAAACACCTCGCCGGAGCTTCGCCGGAGCTCGCCGGAGAGTCGCCGGAATTTCTTTGGAGAGAATTTTGAGAGAAAGGGTGAAAGTAAAACTTATTACCGAAAGTCAAAAAGGTTAAAGTGGTTGTCATTCGCTTGTCACATCGGTCACTTTAACATCTCTTCACATCAACTCCACATCTCTTCGCGTCATTGCACGGGAGACCGTTATATTTCGTCTACCCACGAATATTTATCAATCGATATTATCCAGATATGAAAATGTCAGGTCCTCAAATAAATTATCGGCGTTACTTATTAATTTAATATTTACTTATTCTTCTTGAAATAAGATTGACAATTAATAAACGCCCAAAATGATAAATTTCCAAATCAAATTGATCGCATAGCTTCGAATTAAATTCAATGACAAAATATAAATTTCGGAAATTCGATAAATACATTTAAAATTTACGAGGGGCGTTACAAATTCAAATTGAATATATAAATATTTAATATGCATATCTATGATTTTATCTCAATAGAATTGTAATATTAATTGTATTTCTTTTAATAATCCATTTATCTACTTAATTGTTCAATATCAATTAAATTTATCAATCATAGTTTTCCATATCCATGTTTGTGACAAACTCAATAATAAATATTACATTTATAAAAAATAACATAATTAGTTTTGAACTAATAATTAAAGTAAATGATTGACATAATATTTGATTGGATGTATTTAAAGAATTATATATAATTGATCTCCTTTCTTTATTAATATGATATCTATTCATTAATGATCAACAACTATAACTCAATATTACCAAAAATTGTATTCAGCCTTACTTTAATATATATATAGATATAGATTACATATGGTGTCTAGAGAATGACACCGACAAGGACACCGACTCACTATATTTATTTTTATTATTATTTTAAAAATTGAAATAAATAAATGGTGGATCCCGATCGATGTCGGGTGAATGACACCGATCATAACACCGACCCATTATTTATTTTTATTATTATTACACTGATCATATAATTATTTTATTTTATTTTTATTTTGAAATTACTACAATTGAATAATAATGCTGTGAAATTAGGTCATCATGCATGTGATTTTTATATGATAATATGAGTGGATGCAAATTTAATTATGCATCAAAATATAGATGAGTGCAACTATACTCATAATTGCGATCAAATTACAAATCAACTGTCAAACACTCTTACAAGAACATTCGAATTAAATCAAAGTCTGTGTGTTATTTTTTCTGTTCCATCTTCAAGGTATTCATTCTTTCACTATTTTTCTTTGCAAAGATGGAGAGCCGATGCTCGATATTTGTTCACTACAATACGAGGTGATTGTGCGGAGCGAGCTGCAAATTAACTTTGCTCTAAATCTGTTCCATTTAATTATGAATTTTGTCTCTGGACCGACCTTATGTTGTTGTTTAATAATTTTTTAATTTTCAATGTATTCGTGTCACTTATTTAAATAAGTGTTTGCATCATTATTTTGTATCATCCAAAATTAATGTTTCAAAAAACTTCGAATGATTTTTTTTTTTAATTTTCGCCATGATCGGTGTCGGTGTCAAGCCAGCGACCTTAATCATTTTTTATATATTCTCCATGTGAGAAAAAAGAATGAATCTTTTCCATCAGATCTAAAAAAATCAATGGTTAATATTTAATCAAGCAAAAATGAAAACGCAATATAGCAACAAAATGATCAAGCAACAACTAAAACACAATCAAGCAACATTGTAATCAAGTAATGACCTGAATAAGATGAAGCAATGTCGTGAATGCAATCAAGCATCTTTCTCATTTTCTCACGTTAAAATTTTTCTCACTGGATCCGCTCCATATATATATATATATATATATATATATAAATGTGTCGGTGCCATGGTCGGCTTTGGTGCCATGACACCGACATCGACCTTAATTTTTTCTTTAAATAATTGTTTTTAAATTTATAGGGAGTGTCTGTTGGTTCAGTAGCTTCTTGTTAAATTATTGAGGGTGGTATACAGTGCCAGCTGTATTTCACATTCGATCATATTTACTAAATTATTGAAACGACTCCTCATTATGATTATAAATATACAACGAACTTCGTAGTATTCTATATTTCATGGTAGATGAGAACGCACCAAACACAACAAATGAGAGAAATTTCCAGGTGCATAATGAATGTGCTTTAAATTTTAACTACTTGTCAAATAAATATGCTAATACGAAGTTAAATGCAATATTTTCATTGATGTTGGGAAATTTGGCTAAGTTTCCTCTCCCCAGTAGCTACTTGTTTAGATTCTAGTTTGGTGTTTTGGTGGATCAAATCCTAAGTCCTACCAGCGTCAGTTGTCTCTAGATAGCTCTAGATCTCAAATGTAAAGTCCTGTTTAGGTCTTTTGAGTTGTAAGTCGCAGCTGATCAAGACTCATGCTGGCTACTGTTCACCAGCATGAGATGTACTTACCAGTTGAGAGAAGTCTCACCAGCAAGCGACTGACAAGACTCGTGCTGACACTGTTCACCAGCATGAGAAGAGCTACTGGCTGGTCACTGTTCACCAGTTGGGAAGGTTTTCATCAGCAGGGAGCTGACAAAACTCACCAGCAGAATAAGTGTTCTCACTGACACTGTTCACCAGCGGTGAAGCCACCAGTCATGGGAGATTCCAAGAGTTAACATCAGACATATTGGTAGACTTAGATTGTGCCAACGCAAGTCACGAGCAGAGACTTGCCAGCACAAAGATCACCAGCATGTTCTACCAGTCGGATGTTACCAGCAGAATTCAAGATTCGCTCTCCCTGAGTCTTAGAGACAAAAAGAAGATTCGTCTGAGGAATAAACTGACAAAGTATGACTTTTAAGGGAGGATACCTTAAAGTCTATCAGTTCAAGACACCAGTTCTGATTTCTCGTACTGACGAATAGTGCCGTTCTGACATAAAGAGATCAATGTCAGATAAAGTGGACAAAAGCATGGCGCTTTCCGGAAATTCCTACCTGCCGCCGTCAGAAGGACATGGGAGGACAGAGACTTTTCCGGATGAGTCCAAACGGCTAGAAGTTTGAATGGGATCCCGCGTCTATAAATACCTGGGATCCATCAACATTCAATACTTCTTCTCTCTCGCTCAACTAACTCTTTCGAGGCCTCTCTAAAGGCTATCCGTGTGTTGATTTATTCAAACACGAGACTTCAAGCTTCCAGCTTGTAAGTTATTGATCTCTTTGGTGTTCTTTCTCTTCCGAGGAAGTTTACAGCAGCTCTTGTGCCAGCCAGCACTTGAGTTATTACGGGCTTTTTGCCGTATTGAGAAGACACGTTCTTGGGAGAACTAAACACCCACGCAGTCAGCTAAGGAGGTTGAAGTGACGTGCTCGCACTCCAACAGCTGATCAGAGTTGAAGAAGGACAAGGCCGGGAGCGGTTGATCTAGTGAACTGGTGGACGAGGCATTCATCAGCTAGAGATAGATCGTAGGACGCTTGTACCCGATTACTCTTAGTGAAATTTCCAGTGCTACGACTGGAGAGTGGACGTAGATCAGTTGATCGAACCACTATAAATCCTTTGTCTTTTATCAGCTTTCTGCATTTCTTACTGATTTAAAACCCAGCACCCAAGTGCTGGTGTATATCTGAAAACTGATATAACTGTGCAAACAAGACCTAAAATATTCTAAGTCTTGAGCTACCAGCTGACAAGCCACTCGCCAGTCAGCTGAGTACTCAGAGTGCCAGTTGACTTACCAGCTGACAAGGTCCCAGTCAGCTGAGTAACCAGCAGAGCGCAAGAAACGAATTAACACAGTTTCCGCTGCCAAGTTATACCCTGATAATCCGGGACCAACAAGTGGTATCAGAGCGGACGGTTCTTAAAGACCGTTCGTATCTGAGTCGCTTAGGACCGTGATTCGCGTTTCCTTGCGCTCTCTTTTTGTTTGTCTGTTTGATTAGCTCAGGTACATCAAGATGAATATTCCGAAGCTACTCGACTACAAGTCTGTGAAGCATGATACATGGCGAAAGAGGACTCTTATCTCTCTAAAGAGCATTCATCCAGAGATGAAGGATGTGCTAGAGACAGGGCCGATTGAGATCACCAAGATTCAGCATCAGCTAGGAGATCGTCCAGCAGCTGTGATCCCAAAGCCCCAAGACGAATGGAATGCTGAGGACAGGAAGCGGAATCAGTTGGATTCCATTGCTCACGAGTTAATCCTGGCTTCTCTTCCAGAGTCGCTGATGGAAGAAGCCCTCCAGTTTGACAATGCCAAGGGAGTATGGGATTATCTTGATAGTCTATGTCAAGAAACTGATCAAATGAAACGCAACAAATTGCAGGTTGCGGTGGACAAGTATGAGTCCTTCCAGATGCTGCCTGGAGAAACCATCAAGGAGATGGAGGCGAGATTCAATGCCATCGTCAGCGAGCTAAAGTCCCTGGACAGGAAGTATTCAAATGAAGATCTTAATGCCAAGATCCTGTCCAAGATGCCCAAGGAGGACTGGTTCGTGAAGACCACAGCTCTGAAGGAGAAGGACCTGTCCAAGATGACTCCCAAGGAGTTATTTGCTCAGTTGCAGGCACACGAGTGGGACATCCAGATGGTGAACAAGAATGAAGCCATCCGGAACATCGGATCCCCCAGCATCAAAGCTTAAGACGAAGCTTACTTCGTCAAGAAAGACTTCAAGTGGAAGCACAAGAAGCCCTTCCATGCTGACAGATCTGCTGCCCAGTACAATCAGCCGAAAGAGATCCCAGTCACATCGGGATCTAACTCAAAAGACGGCGAGAGCTCTATCGCAGATCTTGAGCTACAGATGAAACGACTGGTTGTCCTTCTGGAGAAAGCCAAGTCAAAGCAGGGAGTATCTCTGAGCTCAACTGACGGAAAATTCATCAAGGGAGCTCCCCGTGCTTGCTACCAGTGCCAATCCCCTGATCATTTAAAGTTTGAATGTCCACAGGTGGACAAAAATGAGCGGGAAAGGCTAAAGAAGCTCTTTGAAGAGCGCGCCTCCAAGGCCGTTGCCAAGGCTATGCTGACCAGGACTGAAGTGCCTGACATACCCGACCATGATGATGGGGAGTATGCGTCAGACGAGGAGTCAGAAGAGGAAGCTCTACTGGCACTCATGGCAGCTTTTGGCGAGGAGTCAGCTGAAGGAAGTGCTGACAGTGAAGAGGCACTTGCAGCTGATGATCAGGTACAATCATCAGCTTCCCCAATGCATATCATGCCTTCTATTTGTTTAGACGATTCTGAGTCGCGTTGCTCCGACTCAGAAGCTGTCACTATAGACATTCATCAAAAAGAATTTTTAAAATTTTATGAAATAAAGAATGTCTTGGCTAGCGAAAATGCTTCGCTGAAAGATCAAATTTCCGTTTTGACCAAGGAAATTGAAAAATCGAGGTCAGTCAGTGAAGAGCTAGCCACTTTGAAAAAGAATCACTTTGAGTTGCTCCAAGATTTTCAATTTACAAAAACTGAGCGAGATAATTTTCACGATCTCGTTCTGGAGCAAGAAAATAGAATAAATTTTTTGAATAAAGGCTCAAAGGATTTGGAAAAGGCTCTATCTCATTGGAGAAAGCCTTCTGATAAGTCCGGGTTGGGATTTACAAAAGATTTGAGCATAAATCAGCCCGAACGAATCAGTACTGGTAAGGGTAAGGGCCAACTGGTAAATGCATCAGCACCAGCTGGTAATACCAGTCAGTCCCGAATGGCTGATCAGCATAGGAACCATAAGTCCAGATACATAGGTGAGTCATCAAGACAAAATCCTCAACTGGCAACATCCTCTGCTGACAGGACGCCAGCATACCCGAAGACGCAGACTAAGCCGAATTATTCTAAGGCAAGGAAGTCAGCGTCAGCTGCCAGTGGAATCCGACAGCCAGCACCAGCTGTCCAGAGATTCCACGCCCAACCTTACAAGAATGCCAGTTGCCAGCATGCTTACAAGGGATCCAA
>JAPKLW010007594.1:0-14769 GCA_026898455.1 Plectranthus barbatus | reverse complement strand
TTAGAGAAAGCAGAAGCAGAAAGCAAGACTGCTAAAGCTGTTGAAGGAACTGTTACAGCAGAAAAGGACTCTACAGAGAACATTACTGAGGACACCGCTGATCCAGATTACATCCCTAAGTCTCTCAGAAATGTAGAAGAGCGCAGTCCGGAAACAAGGAAAGCAAAGAGAAAACGCATTACTACTCTAAAGGAACTCGAGAAAAGAGATTACCAAAAATTCATCAGTAACCTAACATTCGAAGGCAGAGACAGAAACTTCGAACGAGTCAAATCCGCTGCTGAAGAATTTATGGCCCAGAAGCGCGCTTCTAAGCAGGCCCAATTGAAAGCACAACCTATCCAGCCAAGGTCAAGCACCATAGGAGATGATATGCCCTCACAAGGAGCTTTAACAAATGAAGAGGCTAACAATGCAGACAGCGCTCACGAAGAAGTCGTAGCTAGCAGAGCCGAGGAATCTAAAACATTGGATGTAATCTCAGCTGTGCACGAGGAACAATCACCAGCAGTGACGACTGATGCTGAAGGAAATCCAACTCCAGCAGAAGACGAGGGAACGACAGACCTTCCAGCAGATATCACCATGATGAATGGTGATGAAGCTCCTGTTGATGAACTACAACGCCTAGCAAACGAAGCCAAAAAGCGAGGAAAAGGGAAAGCTGCTTCAGAAGAGGAACCCATTCTCAATACCTCCTCTGAATCGCAGATAAACCTAGCAGAAGAAGGACTATCAGATAAAGCATTCTCACAATTATGGAGGTCTGGAGCCTTCACTGATGCAGAATCGAGTAGAGGAAGAGATACTGAAGAACAGGTCGATTCACTTCTTCATGATTTACTTTCGCCTGAAGAAGAGAACGATTCTCTGCTCACTGATCTTGAATCTTGCATTTCTGACTCTGATGGAGAATCTGAGGAGATTTTTCATGCGAAATACCTGAGGAAGGTACCATCTGGATCAGACACTCCTCTCCGAGTGCCTCTCAATGGGCTGCCTGGACCACGTTATCATCTACGAAGAATCGGTCAATGGTGTACATTGGTCTACCTTGAAGAAAGGCCCAACTCAGATCGCACCCCTATGGCTGAAGAGATCGAACTATTTGTGCAATCCGAAACAAAAAGAGCCATTGTTGATCTATTCCATATAGAATTGGATGAATCAACACCGGAAGGACGCTTGTTAGCAGAATAATTCCGACGATGGAAGAAGTGTGACTATATTATGCATCAACTCTGTTTTGAAGAGAAAGCACTGGTTTTTGCTGCTAAGGGCTTAAACTTCTGGAGACGTGAGGAACGCTAGTGTTTTGATTGGATTGATCAAGTTCCGGGGATGAAACAATTCTCAAATAAACAGGTGATGTGTAGACTTCAAGCCATCCGAGAACACCATTTTCTCTCAAAGACTGCGGGGCTACCTAAATCCACCTTCGTACCCGATGGATACTGTGATGCCAGGGTTGAACTGTCTAGACGTCAAGCAAGAGCTGCCGTCGATTACAGGAAATGACAGATGGAGTATAAAATTCAACAGGCAGAAAAACTCAAAGCTCGAATAGCGGCACAAGCCACTGAGCGTGCTGCTCTGGAATTTGATTACCGCGATATGCAGTTGGCTAAGTTCCTGGACATTGATATTCAGGACATAGTGAAAGAAGCTCAGAAAGCTGAAGCTCAGATTGTCCAGGAGACCGCACAAGTTCAGGATGCTGCTAATCGGATAATGCATGAGGAATTATGCTATCAGGAGTATGTTGCTGTGAGTACCAGTCACACACAGCAACCATCTATTCCAACGAGTCAAGAACTCATTACGACTACTTCCTTCAATGCCACTCCCATAACCTCACTACAGATACCCTTTCCATTGACTGTGGAAATAGTTGAAGCCTTTAACTCTTATTTGCAAACAACCATTGAGGGAAGAGTAGAAGCAGCTACCACGCATCTGAGAAGAGAAGTTGATGAGATACGGGGAGATGTATCTCATGTACAATCAGAGGTCGCTGAAAACAAGTTGGCTATTTCTGAGAATAGGACAAGTCTTGAGGTTGTTCAAAAGGATTTAGCAGACACCAGGACTACCCTAAAAGACACGGTTGTGGCCTATGGTACAAACTTTTTGGCTGCAATCAAAGAGGGGGAAGAAAGAAGAAAGGCTGACCAAAAAAGAAGAAAGAAAAATGATGAGGAGTTAGCCACAAGGAAAGAGGAAATAAGGAGAAAAGAAGAAGAAGCAAAGGAGGAGTCAAGACGAAAATAGCTAGAAGCTCAATTAGAATTGCAAAGAAAGGAACATGAAGCTAAATTAGAATTGCGAAGAAAAGAACATGAACTTCAACTACAAAAGATTGCTATGGAGCAGGAGAAACTGGCTAAAGAACTGGAGCGTGAGGCTGCTGAAAGAGAGACAGGAGCAGCTCTTCTTGAGAACTTCATAAAATTCACCATGGAGAAGTTTGCTGATATCCAGAAGAACAATTCAGCGGACAGTGAAAAAGACAAGCCAGCACCCAGCTCATGAACGTAAAGGTCAAATCTTTTCATCATTCCTTACTTTCTGAATCCAATTTGTACTTAAACTTGCAATATCATATATAAAATTGGATCAGACTTAGACAAAATCTCTTTGTCCTTCTCTGAATTTTACTGGTGTGCTCTAGTTGACCTACACTTCTGGTGTACTCAACAAATTTGCATGTGGACATGAAGATTATATTTTGATTGATGAATGCTTGCTGATTTGATGAGTGCTAGAATTTCTAGCATATTGCTTTGTTGCAAACATTTAATTATATTTAATCGAGAAATATTCCCCAGCACCTATTGAGGGGGAATTTGACTTCAATCATTTCTGTTGCTTTAACCTAATTGGAAAAACTCTGTGTCAAATTGATAGAATAGCATAGACTTGTAAAACACTGACATTCTTCCACTTATGGTCAGCAAATGATAGTAAGCTTTGATCGCACCAAAAAGGGGGAAATTGTTGGGAATTATCCCTAAAATCTCCCTTAGGACTTGTTTGTAAAAGGTTTTGTTGGATCAAACCTTATTTAGTTGGTCGATCATTTTCCGAAATCTAGAGAGTCTAGCACACTTTGTAAAGTCCTGTATAAGTTGTACATTGAGTTGTAATACACTAGTGTGCTGAGAAGAATCCCTAGCAGACACAAAGCAGATGATATCAGCATTCAACTTACAAACTACTAGAGAAGCAAGCCAACAGAGGATCACTAGCAAATGGTTGAAAGCTCACCAGACAGAATGCTAACGCGTTAGCATTCGGACCTTTCAGAAATGAATAAAGAATCGCAAGCAACGGAAGTCAAAGGATCACAAGGAATATACTGTTAGCAAATTCTAGCTTACCGAAGCAAAAGAATCAAATCTGAAGCAGGACTGCGACTCTGACAAAAAGCTCACGCAAAAGGATAAGACTTTCCCGAAGTGGCTAGGAAAGTACAAGTCAAAAACAAAAGTGAATGTCACAGACAAAGCACTTTCAGATCAAGGAGCCGTTGAGTCTAATGGATAAGGAGATTCAAAGTTTGAATCTCCACCTATAAAAGACAGTCTCAAGAATGAGATTAAGAGCTGCTTTTTTCACTTTAGACACTCACGAACATTCAAGCAAGACATTCCTTTGACAAAGTGAACGAACAAAAAAGTAGTCAGTTGAGAGCCGCATGAAAGCACATTTAAAAGCTCCCAACAACCAGAAGTGTCGCTCATTTGATATACTGACACTTCATTGAAGTTATTCTTGATCGCAATCAAGAATAGTTCAATCATTGGGATTCCTTTCCTTTCAGAAAGAATCCAACAGTCGAACACCTGAAAAGGTCAAGACTAAGACGGGCGTTTAGCCGCATTAAAGAAAAGTCAGGAAGTGACTATAAAACTTTCACCACAGGCAAGGCAAGAGTTTCGAAGGTGTGCCCTTGACTCAGCTGAACCTTATCGGAGAAGTTCAGATCAACGGAGGATAGCTGTCAAGTAGCCAGGCCGAAAGCTCACTGCCTACTTAACTGGAAAGGTGATTCCTTGTAATCTGTATACTTTTCTAGTGGAATTCTTAGCATTGTGGCTAAGGAGTGGACGTAGATCATTTGGATCGAACCACTATAAAATTTGGTGTTCATTTACTGTTTTATTATATTACTGTTCCATGATTGTTTTGAAACCTAGCAACAGAGTTGCTAGAGTATATCTGAACACAAACTTAAGACATAACTTGAGCTAGCTAACTTTTGAAAAATAACGATAAGTGCAAGAGATATAAAACTATTCTGCTGCATTTCGTGCTAAGTTATCAACACGACGACTTTGATATTTCAGGACCAACAATATGAATGAAGTTGTGGTGGAAAACTTGATCAAATGTTTCGATCCTGGAATCAAGAATTCAATTTTTGATAGATGTTTGGTCTACCTTGTCCAATGTTCTACAAAGGAAAGAGATGTGACACATATGGCTGCATGCAATGAATCAATTCCCAAGAGGATTTTTACTAAAGGGTATGTTTGTGTTGATTACAGGAAGAGGAAATGAAAGAAGCAATACTTTGGTGGAGGATTCGACAAAGAGAAGGCTCCGACCTTATTGAATGATGCTTAAGAGGAGAGGTACTTTGGGCTATCTAAGAGTTTCAGACTCTTTGGTAATTGAGATAGCCCTGAAATTTTACTGCTTTCATTTTATTTCTGTCATTTAGTTAGTTTTATTTCTGTTATTTATTTTCTGCTTTAGTTATTTTGTGATGCTCTAGCCTAGGAGTAGCATTAGCTGGACTGTGAAAGAAGGATGTGATGCTGTATATTAAAGACCAAAACAAATTCATCCTGCAGCAGCTAGGCACCATCAGAGCTAAAGAGAAAGGAAATGCAATCACCTCTGCTGGCGCGTGACCCTTTGGTTAATTTGAAACTCATTCCACAAAAAAAAAATAAGCAATTTAGTTTATATTTTACTTTTATATGTTAGTTCTTCTTGGTTATTTTAGTTGTCTGTTTGTTGGGTGTGAATATTTGATGTTTTTATTATAGTGTCTTAGGTTGTGGTTGCCTGATTGATTTATGATATTTTAGCCAATGCTCATTTCTATGCCTGATGATGCTACATTTTATTTCTTTCTCATCTTTAGGCTTCATGAATAGTTTTTGGTTTAGCATGTTTTGTTTTCTTCAGATCTCTAGTTTTAACTTGGTAAATCATGACTGATTTGAGTTCCAAGTCCGTGTGAAAAAAATTGATTTGTTTTTGAAAATTACATCATGCTAGTTCAATGATTTGGCAGGATTCGAGTTGTTTTATCTTGTGAGATGTGTGAGATAGTTACCTCTTACTTGGCTTATAGCAGATTTGAGGCGAAATTAGGATTTGTGCCACTTGTAGAAATGATTTAGGCCGTCTTTCACCTATTTGAGCCTTCTACCGTTTCATTTCATTCGCAAGTTTCCTTAGCACCTTTCTTTCTGCCTTATGCTGTTTCTTTCATCTCCCCTACATGCTTAGCCAATTATCCATACACTCACCCTTATCCAAGAGTATCTTTAACTCTTCTAAACATTAAGAACAATGTTTGTTCTAAGTTTGGGGGGTACACATGCACCTTTAGACGTTGTAGTTGTGGTGTTTTGTGTTTAGTTGGAATAATCAATGCTGAAGCATTCCAGTAACATGAGTTGTATGGCTGAAAATGTTGAAGAGCCAAAGTCTTGTATCTTGTATAAAAAAAAGAAAAAAAAAGAAAGAGAATACGAAGTTATAAAAAAAAGAAAAGAAAAGAAAAGAGAAAAAAAATAAAAGAAAAAAGAAAAAAAAGAAAAAAAGTATAGTTTGTTTTATTTTTATCTTTTGGGAGTGTGTGCCTTTCTCCTTTGTTGATGTTCCCATTTAGAATAAGTCCTAAATTGAGATGTTGAATTATGCTCCTGCATGATAGTCACTTAAACCATATTTACCCATCCTTAACCTTAGCCCTACATTACTAGCCATAAAGTCCTTTTGATCTATGAGTGGCATAAATCCCATTAGTGGAGAAGATGTTAGAGGTCAAGTGAGAGTGAAAACAAGTAACATTGATGATCACTGAGCTTGATGAAATAGCTTGAGTCAGGTTGAAAAGTTGTGCTAGCTGATGTTGAGGCATACTTGTTTTTGGAACTGGAATTTCGAATTTGATTGAAGTGCTTTGTTAAACCAATGAGATATGTTTTTAACAAATTCATGCTGATTATGGACTAATTTTTTAAGCCTTTCTTTTACAATTTTGTTGAGGGCATGACGGGATGTTGCTTAGGCTAAATTTGACTATCACATGAGGGCTTGTACATGGATGTTTGTTAGTCTGTTTTGTCTTTTGTTTGTGTCTTAGTTGCTTGGGGACAAGCAACATCTTAAATTTGGGGGGGTGATAACTTCCTTTATGACTTATGTTTTTAGTGTTTTATAGGTGTCTTTTATGTTCTTTCGAGTGTTTCTAACCCGTTTTAAGTTGTTATTGTATTGTATTTACCTTTGTTTGCATTCTATGACTTGTATAGTTTTGTTCTGCTGTTTTTAGTTGTTTTGCAAGGATAAGGAGTGAGATTAACCAGGTTTCATGCCAAAGAAGTGAAGAGCAATCCGCTGAATGTTATGCTGCAGCATAGGAGTAGCATTACTGGCAGCTGAGAGACTGCACTAGGGGGGACCACCTGCAGACAACATCAGCTCACTTTTCAGATTCTGTCTCAAAAGTTGGACAGGTGTCAACTGTTGGAGCCATCAGAGTCAAAGGGCAGGATGGAGAGCCATGTGTAGGATGGAGATTCATTGGAAGTAAAAGGAGTTGTTGGGAAATATGTCTAAGGGTTCCCTTTCCCAGTAGCTTACTTGTTTAGATTATAGTTTTGGTGGATCAAATCCTAAGTCCTACCAGCGTCAGTTGTCTCTACGTAGCTCTAGTCTTAAATGTAAAGTCCTGTTTAGGTCTATTGAGTTGTAAGTCGCAGCTGATCAAGACTCATGCTGACACTGTTCACCAGCATGAGAAGCGCTTACCACTGGCTACAGTTCACCAGTTGGGAAAAGTTTCATCAGCAGGCGGCTGACAAAGACTCGCGCTGACACTGTTCACCAGCGGTGAGAAGCGCTTATGACTGGCTACTGTTCACCAGTTGGGAAGGGTTTCATCAGCAGGCGACTGACAAACCTTACCAGGAGAATACGTGTTCCTACTTACACTATTCACCAGCGGTGATTTCACCAGTCATGAGAGATTCCGAGAAGATATAACATCCAGTGATTTGGTAGACTTTGATGATGCCAGGGCAAGTCACCAGCAGAGACTGCCAGCACAAGATCACCAGTATGATCTACCAGTCAGATGTTACCAGCAGAATCCCAGATTCTCTCTCCCCGCGTAGTAGAGACAAGAAGAAGGTTCTCTGAGGAATCAACTGACAAAGGATGACTTTAAGGAAGGATAACTTAAAGTCTATCAGTCACAAGACGCCAGTCTTATTCCTCGGACTGACAGAAAGAGCCGTTCTGACACAAAGAGATCTGTGTCAGATAAAGCGGTCAAAGGTATGGTTCCTTTCCGGAAAAACATACCTGCCGCCGTCAGAAGGACATCCCAGGTCTGACACCTTTCCGGATGCGTCCAAACGGCTAGAAAGTTTGAATCGGTTCCTGCGGCTATAAATACGTCGCAACCACCAACATTCAAGGCTGGCTGGTTGAACATTAGAACCTCGGTTGTTACATTGAATGATTCTACTCATCTGCTCAACCACCGAAAGAACCGAAATTATTGCAAAGACGCATAAAGTACTTTCGAGGCTTTTCATAAAGCTTTCCGTGTGTTGATTTATCAAACACGAGACTTCAAGCTTTAAGCTTGTAAGTTAAAGATCTCACTTGGTGTTCTTTCTCCTTCGAGAGAGTTCACAGCAGCTCCTGTGCTTACCAGCACTTGAGTTATTACGGGCATTCTGCCAAAGAGACCGTTACGTTCTTGGGGGAACTAAAATCCCTAGCTAGCTGTGGAGGTTGAAGTGACGTGCTCGCACTCCATTAGCTGTGAAGAGTTGAAGAAGGATCCAGGACCGGGAGCGGTTGATCTAGTGAACTGGTAGACGAGACATTCACCAGCTAGAGATAGATCGTAGGAGACCTATACCTGATTACTCTTAGTGGAATTTCCAGTGCTTCGACTGGAGAGTGGATGTAGATCGATTGATCGATCCACTATAAAATCCTTTGTTATTTATCAGCTTTCTGCATTTCATTCATATTTAAACCCAGCACTCAAGTGCTGGAGTATATCCTGAAACTGATAAATAACTGTGCAAACAAGGCTAAATTCTCTAAGTATTGAATCACCAGCTGACCAGTTGTCAGCTGCGTACTGAGTAACCAGCACCAGCTGACCAGTTGCCAGTTGTCAGCTGTGTGTAAGTAAGGGTGCAAGAAAACAATTAACATTATTTCCGCTGCGTATCGTAACGTCTTATACTCTGAAAAATCGGGACCAACAAGTGGTATCAGGCGCGGTCGGTCTTTCTAGACTGGTCGTACACTGAGTCGCTTAGGACCGAGATCCAAGTTTCCTTGCACTCCACTTTGTCTGTCTGTTGTTTAGCTCAGGTACGCAAGATGAATATCCCGAAGCTGCTCAACTACAATCCGGACAAGCATGATATATGGCGAAAGAGGTCACTCATTCAGCTGAAAAGCGTCCATCCGGAGATGAAAGACGTGCTGGAGAAAGGGCCGATCGAGATCACCAAGACACAACACCAGCTAGGAGATCGTCCAGCTGCTGAGATTCCAAAGCCCCCAGAAGAATGGAACGCTGAAGACAGGAGGCGGAATCAGCTGGACTCCGTTGCTCTCGAGATGATCTTATCATCTCTTCCAGATCCGCTGATGGAGGAAGCCCTCCAATTTGACAGCGCCAAGGAAGTCTGGGACTACCTTGATAGTCTCTGTACGGAGACAGATCAGATGAAACGCAACAAGTTGCAAGTTGCGGTGGACAAGTACGAGTCATTCCAGATGCTGACTGGTGAAACCATCAAGGAGATGGAGGCTAGATTCAATGCTATAGTCAGCGAGCTGAAGTCTTTGGACAAGGAGTACTCAAATGCAGAGCTTAATGCAAAGATCCTGTCAAAGATGCCCAAGGAGGACTGGTTTGTGAAGACCACATCTCATAAGGAGAAGGATCTATCCAAGATGACTCCCAAGGAGCTATTTGCTCAGCTCCAAGCACATGAGTGGGATATCCAAATGGTGAACAAAAATGAAGCCATTCGGACCGTTGGATCTCCCAGCATCAAAACACAAGACGAAGCCTACTTCGTCAAGAGGGATTTCAAGTGGAAGCACAAGAAGCCTTTCCACACTGACAGACCTGCTGGGCCGCACAACCCGCAGAAAGAGATCCCATCCCCGTCAGGATCTAACTCAAAAGGCAGCGAGAGCTCTATCGCAGATCTTGAGCAACAAATGAAGAGACTGGCTGTTCTTCTGGAGAAAGCCAAAGCGAAATAGGGAGCTTCTCTCAGCTCATCTGATGGAAAGTTCATCAAGAGATCTCCCCGCGCGTGTTATCAGTGCCAATCCCCTGACCATCTTAAATTTGAATGTCCACAAGTGGATAAAGATGAGCGGGAAAGGCTGAAGAAGCTCTTTGAAGAGCGTGCATCGAAGGCCGTTGCCAAGGCGATGCTGACCAGGACAGAGGTTCCTGATATACCTGACCATGATGATGGAGAGTATGCGTCAGACGAAGAATCAGAAGAGGAAGCGCTACTGGCGCTGATGGTAGCTTTCGGAGATGAAGGAAATGAAGACTGTGCTGACAGTGAGGCAGAACGAGCACTTGCCGCTGATGATGAGGTACAATCTATTCCCTCATTGCACATCATGTCTCCATGCATCCTAGACGATGCTGAGTCGCATTGCTCCGACTCAGAAGCTGTCACTATAGACATTCTTCAACAAGAATTTTTGAAATTTTATGAAATAAAGAATGTCTTGGCTGGCGAAAACACCTCGCTAAAAGATCAAATTTCTGTTTTGACCAATGAGATTGAAAAATCGAGGTCAATCGGTGAAGAGCTAGCCACTCTGAAAAAGACTCACTTTGAATTCAAATTGCAAAAACTGAGCGAGATAATTTTCACAACATCGTTCTGGAGCAAGAAAATAAAATAAATTTTTTGAATAAAGGCTCCAAGGATTTGGAAAAGGCTCTAAGTCATTGGAGAAAGCCGACTGATAAGTCCGGGTTGGGATTTATAAAGGATTTGAGCAAAAACCAACCCGAACAAATCAATGCTGGTAAGGGTAAGGGCAAAGTGGTAAATGCATCATCACCAGCTGGTGATACCAGTAAGTCCCGTATGGCTGATCAGCATAGGAATAATAAGACCAGATTCATAGGTGAGTCATCACGACAAAAACCTCCACTGGCAAAATCCTCTGCTGACAGGACGCCAGCACACCCTAAGACGCAGACTAAGCCGAATAATTCCAAGGCAATGAAGTCAGCGTCAGCTACTAGTGGAATCCGACAGCCAGCATCAGCTGTCAAGAGATTCCACACACAACCTCGTCAGTATGCCAATCACCAGCATACTTACAAGGGATCCAAATCTCAGAGTAACTCTGAGAGAAGGATAATACCTGATAGGAGGAATACCTATCAGAGGCATGAGCCCAATCACAAGTTTTCTCAAAGGGCTATGAATGCTAACCATGGTGGTCCACGTTCTCAGAGACCACCAAGGTAACACAATGTACCGAAAAAACATTTCCGAAGCTCTCAGCGGAAGCGTACTTCCAAAGGAGATACACACACAACCACACCTTCCCAAACCAAACGCACTCATTACTTCAAAAGGAAGGGAAAGGCTACTGATGATATCAGCAAGGATAAAACCGAGCTGAAAATCACTCAAGTCTGGATTCCGAAAGGAATTATCCAGCGATCTAACCCTGCAGGACCCGCAGATGATCGGGGACCTAGGTAAATTCTATTTCTTTCTTGCAGGTACAGGATCATGCAACACAGCTTCAAAAATCGAGCGAGTGGATCATAGATAGTGGATGCTCCGCTCACATGACTGGTGAATAGTACATCAGAACCGATGATCAACTGGCTGATATTTTCACCAAACCTTTGCCAGAAGCAAGATTCAAGGAGTTGTGCATCAAACTCGGTCTTATGGAGATTGATGCGAGCCCTAGTGTTGAGGAAGAATGAGTCCCAGCTCTCATTCCGTTCCTGCTTTTCTGAAGGATGCAGATTAAGACTAAGTCCAAGCTCTTAGTCTTCATGTTTTCTTAGCGGAGGCTCAAAACCACAGGTGATATCTACTGGCAGGTCTTATCCCATAAATGGCCAAGGAAATGAGTCCCAGCTCTCATTTCATATTTGTCAGCAGACAAACACCATCAGCAGAAGAAATTGGGTCCCAGCTCCCAATTCAAGCGATGGTGAGAAGATGGATTTCACCGTGAAGACTGACGGGAAATTTCTTCACGCGGTGTCATTCGGGCTGAGGATCAGCCACATTTTGGAGTTGGAGATGGGGGATGGAGTTGACCAGGGGGAGCGACTGGTCGGGTCAGACTTCATCCCAGCCACAAAGGTGAAATTACCTGACCCTGACTACAAGAAACCGCACAAACTGAAAGGGAAGAAGGCGGTGGACCCAGCCGAGTCAGTGTCTGAAGAAGAAGCAGATCAGACATGGGAGGAAGTGCCAGCGGCGGCTCTCCCACTGACAGCTGAGGCCAAGGCTGAGCTGAAAAGGAAGCTAGAGGTTGAATCCTTATTCGCCTCTATGGAAGAAGCAGTGGCTAAGGCAACCGGTATACATCCTCGGGCATCAGCACAAGTGCCAGCCCCCAGGCCCCCTTCAAGAAAGAAACCCAAGACTCACCAGCACCAGCAGCCCCAGCCAGCTGCTGCTTATGACCCTGCGTCCGGGAAGATCTCGATTCCAGTCAAGAAGTCCATATTGGGACTGACTGAGGAGGAGACCATCGAGAGGATGACCCGCAAGAGGAAGAGGGTCTAGACGAGAGCTCAGAAGCTGGTGGAGCAAGCCAAGAAGGAGCAAAATGCTTCTCTTGTGAGGAAGAAGCAGGCTCAGGCAAGGCTGAAGGCCTTGGCAGACCAGCGAAAAAGGGAGGCTGAGCTGGCGGCCCGCGATGAAGCCTTTGCAAAGGTGCAGGCTGAGCATGAGGCCAGACGTCAGGCGCAACTGGCGGAGCAGGTGCGCCAGGTGGCCAAAGGCAAGTGGGAAGTTGCCCCAACTACAAGTGCAAGGCCACCAGCACCAGCTCCAGGCCAGATCTTATCAGAAGAATCATTACGCGCCTGATGGTCATGGGTGCTGATGAAGACGTACTATCCCTTGTGGATAAGTACCAGGATGAGGAGGAGATTGCCGAAGTCCCTCCACCCGCGCAAGGGGGTGGTGGAGGTGAAGAAGTAGTCCCACTGGCCGCGCACGGGGGTGCCCGTGGAGGAGTCGATGAGCGGGCGACCACCCCGGAAAAACTGGCGAGTTTTTCGGACATGAGCTCCGATTTGGAGGAGGAGCCGGAGCAGGCGGCCGCTGAGGAGGAGGCCGCCGAGATGGAGATTGCTGGTGGAGAGGCTGATGACAAAACCTCTCCGGTTATCATCATTCCAGATGACGAGCCACCGCCAGTAGTCCAACACTCCAGGCTTCAGAGGATGGAACCAAGGGATTTATTCCCGAATTTTGAGAAAGAAGCCAGTCGCCCACAAACTTCAGAAGCTTCTACATCTTCTGGGCGACCAGCAGCATCCTCCCCAGCGCCAGCACATCATGTGCGAACTGAAAGGAGGCCGTACTTGCTCTGTATCCAAGAGCATCAGCTGATCGATGAAGACATCTTCCGCTCGAGGGCGACAGGGGTACATCGGTGGGAGCACCGCGGGGAGATGGCGTTTCAACATTCACGAGTGCCTGAGCCATCAGCATTCAATATCATCCCCATCAGCGGACTCCCCCACCAGTCGGTATACGCTTCGAGGATCTATGACTGGTGTCTGCCCCTGCAGCCGATGGAGTACTTCAATTCCACTCTCTATGAGTATGCTGAAAACATCACGGCGGAGGTGGAGAATGCTGTTGATGACGAGATTATAACCAGCTACCGAGAAGTGTGGAGGGTGAATCCGGAACTATTTCTGGAGTTCCGGAGGTGGAGGATCTTCGACCTATGCCAGCGCCAGCTGACAGTAGAGAAGCGCGATGTTCTGTATGCCAGGCTAGGGCTTGGTTACTGGAGATCAGAGGAGGCATGGGCGAATGCATTCATGGATACTGATCCTGAAAGCCACCAGCAGCTGTCGAACAGGCGAATCAGGCGCCGATTGAGGAAGATTGCAGAATACCGACAGTTGACTGGAACTTCCGGCCTCCCTAGGCCAAAAATGGTTAAGCTACCATTCCTCCAGTTCCAGCCCACCAGCCGTGGATACCAGCTGATCTACGCGCTCCGCCGCTTGAAGGTCCTCACCGCTCTCCCGAGGATCCTCTCCTTCTCTGCCACACTTTCTGATATGGCTGCCAGCGCTCCGCTGGCAGACCACCAAGTGGAGGAGGATCCTACCCATAGTTGGTGGCTGACCACTGCCGTCCCTAATGTTCCGATCGTAATGGGCGACCTTGTCCCTTACCATGAGGATTGGCAGTTGGTGGTGTTCACAGCCCCACTCGCTTTTGAACAAGTCCTGCCAGCCCCAGCAGCGGTACCAGCAGAAGAGCCAGCAGCCGCTGAAGTGCCAGTGGTAGAGGAGCCCGCAGAAGTTGAACCCGCGATGGCTGCGCCTGCATCCGATGTGCCCTCTACCTCGATGGAACTATCAGCGGAGCCACTCTCTGAACTTCATCCTCCTGCGCAACTTCTTGCTTACATCGACGCCAGGATGGATCAACGCTTCGCCACTTTCCAAGCCGATGTAGCGCAGCAAATGGAGTCCGTCACCGCCGGTGTTGCCACCTTTTTGGCGCGGATCCAAGAGGGGGAAAGGGCGCGAGCACTGGCTGAAGAGGAAAGAGCCAGGATTGTTGAGGAGGAGAGGCGCCTTGCAGCTGAAGAGAGGCGAATTGCTGCTGAAGACAGGCGGAAGAGAGATCAAGAAATGGCCGAACTTACTGCGATCCTGAGGTCCATCACCAATGCTCGGACTCAGTCACCAGGATCATCTTCCTAGCCATAGTCTAGTCTCTTTATGCTTTTGTAAGTAAATCTGTTAGACTAGTTAGTTATCATTCATTGTACATGTAATTGCTAAATCACTAATGAAATGATTAACTGACAAGTTGATGACAATCTCTTATTGTCCAACAATTGTCTAAGTTTTTACTTACCAGCTGAATTTACACA
Source organism: Plectranthus barbatus (assembly GCA_026898455.1). Lineage (NCBI taxonomy): Eukaryota > Viridiplantae > Streptophyta > Magnoliopsida > Lamiales > Lamiaceae > Plectranthus > Plectranthus barbatus. The sequence goes on along the minus strand of JAPKLW010007594.1, from coordinate 330 downwards.
TCCAGTGTAATCAGCACCAGCACTCATCTTGCATGTTAAATTTATTTACATGCTTATTTGCTCCGATCTTAATTTCCATATTTTTAAACGAGCAATATCTTTCCTTGGTTGAGGGGGAAGATTTCTTTTAGTTAGAGCTGATGTTGAGGAAGTAATTTCATGGGTTTAGATCTGATAGGTTCTACTTGTAAAACCCTGAAATCCTTTGTAACTTTCCTCATCAGCTGAGTGCTCGCTGGTTAGGCTTTGATCGCACCAAAAAGGGGGAAATTGTTGGGAAATCTGTCTAAGGGTTCCCTTTCCCAGTAGCTTACTTGTTTAGATTATAGT